>CM014097.1:31272380-31292380 GCA_004119915.2 Collichthys lucidus
TGTCAGATTAAACTACAAAGTGTCAGATTAAAGTACAAACATGTCAGATTAAACTACAAAGTGTCAGATTAAACTACAAACATGTCAGATTAAAGTACAGTGTCAGATTAAACTACAAACATGTCAGATTAAAGTACAGTGTCAGATTAAACTACAAAGTGTCAGATTAAACTACAAACATGTCAGATTAAACTACAAACATGTCAGATTAAACTACAAACATGTCAGATTAAACTACAAAGTGTCAGATTAAAGTACAAACATGTCAGATTAAACTACAAAGTGTCAGATTAAAGTACAAACATGTCAGATTAAACTACAAAGTGTCAGATTAAAGTACAAACATGTCAGATTAAACTACAAACATGTCAGATTAAACTACAAACATGTCAGATTAAACTACAAAGTGTCAGATTAAACTATAAAGTGTCAGATTAAACTACAAAGTGTCAGATTAAAGTACAAACATGTCAGATTAAAGTACAAACATGTCAGACTAAACTGCAAAGTGTCAGATTAAAGTACAAACATGTCAGACTAAACTACAAACATGTCAGATTAAACTACAAACATGTCAGATTAAACTACAAACATGTCAGATTAAACTACAAACATGTCAGATTAAAGTACAAACATGTCAGACTAAACTACAAACATGTCAGATTAAACTACAAACATGTCAGATTAAACTACAAACATGTCAGATTAAACTACAAAGTGTCAGATTAAACTACAAACATGTCAGATTAAACTACAAAGTGTCAGATTAAACTACAAACATGTCAGATTAAACTACAAACATGTCAGATTAAACTACAAAGTGTCAGATTAAACTACAAACATGTCAGATTAAACCACAAACATGTCAGATTAAACTACAAACATGTCAGATTAAACTACAAAGTGTCAGATTAAACTACAAAGTGTCAGATTAAACCACAAACATGTCAGATTAAACTACAAAGTGTCAGATTAAACTACAAACATGTCAGATTAAAGTACAGTGTCAGATTAAACTACAAAGTGTCAGATTAAACTACAAACATGTCAGATTAAACTACAAACATGTCAGATTAAACTACAAACATGTCAGATTAAACTACAAACATGTCAGATTAAACTACAAACATGTCAGATTAAACTACAAAGTGTCAGATTAAAGTACAAACATGTCAGATTAAACTACAAAGTGTCAGATTAAAGTACAAACATGTCAGATTAAACTACAAAGTGTCAGATTAAAGTACAAACATGTCAGATTAAACTACAAAGTGTCAGATTAAACTACAAAGTGTCAGATTAAACTACAAAGTGTCAGATTAAAGTACAAACATGTCAGATTAAACTACAAAGTGTCAGATTAAACTACAAAGTGTCAGATTAAACTACAAAGTGTCAGATTAAACTACAAACATGTCAGATTAAACTACAAACATGTCAGATTAAACTACAAACATGTCAGACTAAACTGCAAAGTGTCAGATTAAAGTACAAACATGTCAGACTAAACTACAAACATGTCAGATTAAACTACAAACATGTCAGACTAAACTACAAACATGTCAGATTAAACTACAAACATGTCAGACTAAACTACAAACATGTCAGATTAAACTACAAACATGTCAGATTAAACAGGAAGTCTGGATGAATAAAATAACACTAAATGCTCAGTTCAATAAAAACAAACATTAAATATTTAATTATATTTTTCACTCATTTAAACAGCTGGCAGCATTTTTATTGATTTTTTCAGACAATAAAAGAATTCAGTTGATTTTCTGACAGGACTTTTATTTTGAAGCAGAGCGGAAGTGTCAGTCTGTGTGTGTGTGGCCGGTCTCCGGGCTCCGGGTGTCCCCGGTCAGCGGCAGGGACTGACCTGCTCTGTGCAGCTTCACTTCGGGCTTCAGCACGGCCTCGAGCAGCCTCCTCTGGCGGCAGATCTCCCGCTCTGACCGCTCCACTCTGTCTTCGTACTCCGCCACGGTTTCCTCCAACAGACCGACGATCTCCTCCGCAGCCGCCGTCAGCCGCTCGGTGAGCAGCGCTCTCAGCGCCGGGAGTTCCGCCGCTTCTCCTGCTGTTTCCACCCGCAGCAGAAAGTCTTCAGCGGCGGCGCTGATCCGCTCATGGACCGACACCCGCAGCAGCTGCACGGCGCACATTGTCCTGCTTTAGTGGAACAAAGAGCAGCGGGACGTAAACACACACAGAGTTCCGCGTCGACGACCGGAGCGACAGGAGGAGAGCGGAGCGGCGGACAGCGACCCCTGCTGGACCGGAGGAGGACGGACACAGACAGACAGACAGACACCATTCAAATGTATAAATAGTTTAAATAAAATATATAAGATGTTGTTACATTGATGTTCTCTGTGATTGTTCCATTCAGGACCTCGAGGTCCTGCGGTAGTTACTCTGGGTCAGACGTGGACCTCGAGGTCCTGGAGTAGTTAGTCTGGGTCAGGCGTGGACCTCGAGGTCCTGCGGTAGTTAGTCTGGGTCAGGCGTGGACCTCGAGGTCCTGCGGTAGTTAGCCTGGGTCAGGCGTGGACCTCGAGGTCCTGGAGTAGTTAGTCTGGGTCAGACGTGGACCTCGAGGTCCTGCGGTAGTTACTCTGGGTCAGACGTGGACCTCGAGGTCCTGCGGTAGTTACTCTGGGTCAGGCGTGGACCTCGAGGTCCTGGAGTAGTTAGTCTGGGTCAGGCGTGGACCTCGAGGTCCTGGAGTAGTTAGTCTGGGTCAGGCGTGGAACTCGAGGTCCTGGAGTAGTTAGTCTGGGTCAGGCGTGGACCTCGAGGTCCTGCGGTAGTTAGCCTGGGTCAGGCGTGGACCTCGAGGTCCTGCGGTAGTTACTCTGGGTCAGGCGTGGAACTCGAGGTCCTGGAGTAGTTAGTCTGGGTCAGGCGTGGACCTCGAGGTCCTGGAGTAGTTAGTCTGGGTCAGGCGTGGACCTCGAGGTCCTGCGGTAGTTAGCCTGGGTCAGGCGTGGACCTCGAGGTCCTACGGTAGTTACTCTGGGTCAGGTGTGGACCTCGAGGTCCTGGAGTAGTTAGTCTGGGTCAGGCGTGGACCTTGAGGTCCTGAAGTAGTTCGTCTGGGTCAGACGTGGACCTCGAGGTCCTGCGGTAGTTAGTCTGGGTCAGGCGTGGACCTCGAGGTCCTGGAGTAGTTAGTCTGGGTCAGGCGTGGACCTCGAGGTCCTGCGGTAGTTAGTCTGGGTCAGACGTGGACCTGGAGGTCCTGGAGTAGTTAGTCTGGGTCAGGCGTGGACCTTGAGGTCCTGAAGTAGTTCGTCTGGGTCAGACGTGGACCTCGAGGTCCTGCGGTAGTTAGTCTGGGTCAGGCGTGGACCTCGAGGTCCTGGAGTAGTTAGTCTGGGTCAGGCGTGGACCTCGAGGTCCTGCGGTAGTTAGTCTGGGTCAGACGTGGACCTCGAGGTCCTGGAGTAGTTAGTCTGGGTCAGGCGTGGACCTCGAGGTCCTGGAGTAGTTAGTCTGGGTCAGGCGTGGACCTCGAGGTCCTGGAGTAGTTAGTCTGGGTCAGGCGTGGACCTCGAGGTCCTGGAGTAGTTAGTCTGGGTCAGGCGTGGACCTCGAGGTCCTGGAGTAGTTAGTCTGGGTCAGGCGTGGACCTCGGGGTCCTGGAGTAGTTAGTCTGGGTCAGGCGTGGACCTCGAGGTCCTGCGGTAGTTACTCTGGGTCAGGCGTGGACCTCGAGGTCCTGGAGTAGTTAGTCTGGGTCAGGCGTGGACCTCGAGGTCCTGGAGTAGTTAGTCTGGGTCAGGCGTGGACCTCGAGGTCCTGGAGTAGTTAGTCTGGGTCAGGCGTGGACCTCGAGGTCCTGCAGTAGTTAGTCTGGGTCAGGCGTGGACCTCGAGGTCCTGCGGTAGTTACTCTGGGTCAGGCGTGGACCTCGAGGTCCTGGAGTAGTTAGTCTGGGTCAGACGTGGACCTCGAGGTCCTGGAGTAGTTACTCTGGGTCAGACGTGGACCTCGAGGTCCTGGAGTAGTTAGTCTGGGTCAGGTGTGGACCTCGAGGTCCTGGAGTAGTTAGTCTGGGTCAGACGTGGACCTCGAGGTCCTGCGGTAGTTAGTCTGGGTCAGGCGTGGACCTCGAGGTCCTGCGGTAGTTACTCTGGGTCAGGCGTGGACCTCGAGGTCCTGGAGTAGTTAGTCTGGGTCGGGCGTGGACCTCGAGGTCCTGGAGTAGTTAGTCTGGGTCAGACGTGGACCTCGAGGTCCTGGAGTAGTTAGTCTGGGTCAGACGTGGACCTCGAGGTCCTGGAGTAGTTAGTCTGGGTCAGGTAAACCACTGAAATCAGCTGTTTAAACTGATTCTGTTCTTTCAAAATAAAACTGCAGATTTTGTGTGAAAGATTGTGTGTGCTTTTATTGTGACAGTCCTGATGCTGAACCCAGCAGAGAACTTTTTGAAACTGATTCAGTCTGACAAACTTTTCTACTTCTTCAGTGACGTTTAAACATTTGGAACCGAAACAACGAAACATTTACCGTTTTTATTAAAATCAGCAGAAGAAGAAACAGAAATGTGAAACTCTGATTCATGATGAACGAACGTCGACAGATCAAAGAGGAAAAGTTAAATTAATGAATAACCTGCAGGTTAATACAGAGTCTTATTTTGGTAGGATGGACAGGAAGCTGAAGATCTGTTGGTCCACAAAGAAAAAAACAAACACATCGTAATTAATAATAAGAACTGTGTTCATCAGAGCGGGACAGAAAGCCGCGGTCGTGGTTATGTCGTGGTCGTGGTTATGTCAGCGTCGTGGTCGTGGTTATGTCGTGGTCGTGGTTATGTCGTGGTCGTGGTTATGTCAGCGTCGTGGTTATGTCAGCGTCGTGGTCGTGGTTATGTCGTGGTCGTGGTTATGTCGTGGTCGTGGTTATGTCAGCGTCGTGGTTATGTCAGCGTCGTGGTTATGTCGTGGTCGTGGTTATGTCGTGGTCGTGGTTATGTCAGCGTCGTGGTTATGTCAGCGTCGTGGTCGTGGTTATGTCAGCGTTGTGGTTATGTCAGCGTCGTGGTTATGTCGTGGTCGTAGTTATGTCGTGGTCGTGGTTATGTCAGCGTCGTGGTTATGTCAGCGTCGTGGTTATGTCGTGGTCGTAGTTATGTCGTGGTCGTGGTTATGTCAGCGTTGTGGTTATGTCAGCGTCGTAGTTATGTCGTGGTCGTGGTTATGTCAGCGCCGTGGTTATGTCAGCGTCGTGGTCGTGGTTATGTCAGCGTCGTGGTTATGTCGTGGTCGTGGTTATGTCGTGGTCGTAGTTATGTCGTGGTCGTGGTTATGTCAGCGTCGCGGTTATGTCAGCGTCGTGGTCGTGGTTATGTTGTGGTTATGTCAGCGTCGTTGTCGTGGTTATGTTGCGGTCGTAGTTATGTAGTGGTCGTGGTTATGTCAGCGTCATGGTCGTGGTTATGTCAGCGTCGTGGTTATGTCAGCGCCGTGGTTATGTCGTGGTTATGCCGTGGTCGTGGTTATGTCGTGGTCGTGGTTATGTCGTGGTCGTAGTTATGTCGTGGTCGTGGTTATGTCAGCGTCGCGGTTATGTCAGCGTCGTGGTCGTGGTTATGTCGTGGTTATGTCAGCGTCATGGTCGTGGTTATGTCAGCGTCGTGGTTATGTCAGCGCCGTGGTCGTGGTTATGTCGTGGTCGTGGTTATGTCGTGGTCGTGGTTATGTCGTGGTCGTGGTTATGTCAGCGTCGTGGTTATGCCGTGGTCGTGGTTATGTCAGCGTCGTGGTCGTGGTTATGTCGTGGTCGTGGTTATGTCGTGGTCGTGGTTATGTCGTGGTCGTGGTTATGTCAGCGTCGTGGTTATGTCGTGGTCGTGGTTATGTCGTGGTCGTGGTTATGTCGTGGTCGTGGTTATGTCGTGGTCGTGGTTATGTCAGCGTCGTGGTTATGTCGTGGTCGTAGTTATGTCGTGGTCGTAGTTATGTCAGCGTCGTGGACGTGGTTATGTCAGCGTCGTGGTCGTGGTTATGTCAGCGTCGTGGTCGTGGTTATGTCGTGGTCGTGGTTATGTCGTGGTCGTGGTTATGTCGTGGTTATGTCGTGGTCGTGGTTATGTCGTGGTCGTGGTTATGTCGTGGTCGTGGTTATGTCAGCGTCGTAGTTATGTCCGGGTCCGGGTCTACACGGCGTCTCTGTGGCGTGGACGTGAAGACTCTCCGTCACACTCGTGATACTTGAGCTCGGTGTACCAGGCGAAGCTCCTGTCACAGGCGCTGCAGCTGTACTGTTTGTCCACCGTGTGGACGGACATGTGAGACTGCATGCTCGCCTTGTGAGCGTACTTCTTCCCGCAGACGGGACAGACGAAGGGTTTCTCTCCGGTGTGCGTCCTCATGTGGATCTTCAGGTGCGACCTGTACAAACACTCCTGACCACAAACGGAGCAGAAGAACGCCGCTCTCTTCCCGCCATGAGACTTCATGTGATTCTTCATGTGGTGAACGTGGACAAACCTCTTCCCGCACTCGGAGCAGCTGTGTGGTTTCCTGCTGGTGTCCTCTGGTTTCCTGTCGTCCTTCCAGAAGTCGCCGTCCTCGCCGTCTTCGTCGTCCTCGCCGTCCGACGCTTCATCAGAGCAGCTCAGAGTGTTTGAGACAGACTCGTCTTCTGTAACAGACTTTAAACCTGACGGACGCTGTCGGGTCTCTTTCCAGAAGTCACTGTCAACGCTGTCATCTGTGTCTGGATCTGAGGTTCTGTCTGGTTCTGGATCTGAGGTTCTATCTGGTTCTGGTCCTCCACAGACCTCTCCATCAGCTTCTGTTTCCATGTGATGAAGCTGTGAGGACTGAGGTTTCTCCTCCTCCTCATCATCATCTTCAGTCTTCACAGGGACAGGAGGCGATGTCACCTCCTCCTGACTGATCCGAACCTCCTCCGGTTCTTTTTTAATGTGTGGAGGTTCTGCTGGCTCCTCTTTAATGTGTGGAGGTTCTGCTGGCTCCTCTTTAATGTGTGGAGGTTCTGCTGGCTCGTGGACCACCCTGTGTTGGCCCAGGCTTCCTGGTTCTGGGACGTCTCCTGTGTGGTTTCTTGTTTGGATCTTCAGGCAGTGCTGATAGTTCTGATCCGTGTCTGTGACGTTTAAACCCGGCTGAGGCCTGCTCTCCGTCCAGTCATCATCGCTGTCGTCAGTCTCGGGTTCTCCGTCAGTGTCAGCTGTTAAACGATGGTCTGGGTTCCCGGCTGGTTCTGGTCCTCCACAGTTGTCTCCATCAGCGATTAGAGGTTCTGCCTCTCGGTCCTCCTCGCTGGGATGCAGCTGTGGCGCCGGCCCGGCACACTGGTGATAGTTGAGCTGATAGAAGTGAGCGAACCGCCGGTGGCAGGCGGTGCAGCGGTACATGCTGGCCTTGGCGTGGACGACCATGTGTTTGGTGAGGTCGCGTCTCCACGGAAACTGTTTCCCGCACACGGGGCAGCTGAGCGGCTTCGGGCGGGCGTGGGCTTCCATGTGTTTGGTCAGAGATCGTCTCCAGGCGAACTCTTTGCCGCAGACGGAGCAGCTGAACTGCGTCTGCCTCGTGTGGATCCTCATGTGTTTGATCAGAGACTCGCTGTCCGTGAAGCCGCTGTTACACACCGAGCAGCTGAACGTCTTCTCACCCGTGTGACTCGTCATGTGATCACTCAAAGAGTCAGGCCTGACGAACGTCTCGCCACACAGCGAGCAGCTGAGCGCTTTCTCTGCTGCGTGAACTCTTATGTGGTGTTTACGGCCGACGCCTTTCCGCTCGGTCTGTTTGTGATGACGCTGCAGGACGTCGCCGACACACTCGTGGTTCATCAGCTCCGACTCTGAACTGAACGTTTTGTCACACACGATGCAGCTGAGGAGTTTCTCTCCGACGTGGACGCACAGGTGTCTCGTCAAACTTCCCCCTGATGTGAATCCTTTCCCGCAGAACAAACAGCTGAGCGCTCGCTGTCCTGCTGGGCATTTGGTGAGCATCTGCAGAGCGTGGCGGTCTCCAGACGAGCTCAACAGTTTCCTGTCAGACACTTCCTCGGGCTGCAGGTAGTTCGCGGCAGACAGACACTGTCTGGTCTGTCTGCAGAGGTCGATGTTGATGCTGTCAGCTGATCTGGGTTCAGTTTTCTTCGTGTCACTGGAGCAGCTAGACGGTTTCTCTCCCGTCTTCACACAGACTTTTTTATTTCTCTGATAGGTGAAGCGTGACTGATGCTGCCGGGTCTCTCTCCAGAAATCAACATCATCATTTACAAAGGACAGTTCTGTCTCTTCACCAACGCCTGGTTTCAGGTTCTCGGCGGGTTCTGATCCATTAAAGCTCATCAGTCTCTGCTGCATGGACTCGCCCAGGCATTTGTGTTTTTTGATTTGAAACTGCCAAAAGAATCTCCTCCCGCAGACGGGGCATTCGAATGGTTTCACCTCGGAGTGGACCGCCATGTGCTGGGTCAGGATTCCTCTTTGTGAGAACCGTTTCCCGCAGACGGAGCAGCTGTACGGTTTCTCTCCGGTGTGCGTCCTCATGTGGATCTCCAGGTGTGAGCTGAACTGACGTTTCTTGCCGCAGATGGTGCAGGTGAACAGTTTCTTCCCTCTGTGCATGCGTGCGTGCGTCATCAGGCGGTAGTTGTTCGGAAACGTGGCGTCGCACTCGGGGCAGCTGAGCGTGCTCCGTGACAACGGCCTGACGCACGCGTGGACTCGGAGCTGCGACGTGCCTCTGAATCTTTTCCCGCAGTCGTTGCAGCCGAGCGGTTTTGCCCCCGTGTGTGTGGTCATGTGATACGTCAGGGCGCCTTTGTGGCGGTATGTTTTCCCGCACAGCGAGCAGCTGAAGGGTCGCTCTCCTGTGTGGATCTGGACGTGGTAGTCCAGCCCGGCTTTCTGAATGAACCTTTTCCCGCACAGCGAGCAGCCGAACGGTTTCACCCCCGTGTGCGTCCTCATGTGTTTGTTCAGGTTTCCTCTGTGAGCAAACGTCTTCAGACACACTGCGCAGCGCAACGAGCTCCGCCCACCGCCTGTCCACTCCGCGTCATCGCAGTCGTCAGTCCCTGAACAACAGTCTGGATCTGAGGTTCTGTCTGGTTCTGGATCTGAGGTTCTGTCTGGTTCTGCTCCTCCACAGTCCTCCCCATGGTTTCCAGGTTTCTCCTCATCTTCCTCCTTCACCTCGCTCAGACCTTGAAGCTGCTCCGTGCTGCTCCACTCCTCCTCATCTTCTTTGATGTGGGCCGGTTCTGTTGGGCCCTCCTGGCCCAGACTGGGTGGCACCTCTTCTTGACCTGCCTTCAGCTGCTGGACGTTGCAGGAAGAAGAAACACAGTCACTCTTCAGAACTGTTCTGGTTCTGTCAGCTGACTGATTGTTTGAATCAAACATTAGGTGAACACAGTGACAGCTGAGGCTCATGGGAGTTGTAGTATTCAGAGTTTATAGTGGACCGGCAGCTCGTCAGTGTTCAGTTACTATGAAAATACTTGATTACAAATACAAGTAAAAGTACTGACGTGTTTCTTTAGCAGAGGCTAACTGCTGCTAACAGACGCAGCGTTAGCTTAGCATCACTGACCTGCTCTCCACAGCTTCACCTCCGGCTTCAGCAGCGCGTCCAGGAGCTTCTGCCGCCGCTGCACCGCGTCCACGTGTCCGCGCAGCGCCGCGTCCACGTGTCCAATCAGATCTCCTCGAGCCGCGGTGAGCAGCCGCCGTCTGAACCAATCAGGAAGGTCGAGGCGTTCGGAGGGAAACTCTGTCCCACACCCCGACGACGGGCGGACGTCTGTGGGAAACATTCAGGAAACATTCAGGGAACATTCGGGAACATTCAGGGAACATTCAGGGAACGTTCAGGGAACGTTCAGGGAACGTTCAGGGAACATTCAAGAAACATTCAGGGAACGTTCAGGGAACATTCAGGGAACATTCAGGGAACATTCAGGGAACATTCAAGAAACATTCAGGGAACACTCAGGGAACGTTCAGGGAACATTCAAGAAACATTCAGGGAACATTCAGGGAACATTCAGGGAACATTCGGGAACATTCAGGAAACATTCAGGGAACATTCAGGGAACATTCGGGAACATTCGGGAACGTTCAGGAAACGTTCAGGGAACATTCGGGAACATTCGGGAACATTCAGAAAACGTTCAGGGAACGTTCAGGGAACATTCAAGAAACATTCAGGGAACATTCGGGAACATTCGGGAAACATTCAGGGAACATTCAGGGAACGTTTAGGGAACATTCAAGAAACATTCAGGGAACATTCAGGGAACATTCAGGAAACATTCAGGAACATTCAGGGGACATTCAGGGGACATTCAGGGGACATTCAGGGGACATTCAGGAACATTCAGGGGACATTCAGGGGACATTCAGGAAACATTCGGGAACATTCAGGGGACATTCAGGAAACATTCGGGAACATTCAGGGGACATTCAGGGGACATTCAGGAAACATTCAGGAACATTCAGGGGACATTCAGGGGACATTCAGGGGACATTCAGGAACATTCAGGGGACATTCAGGGGACATTCAGGAACATTCAGGGAACGTTCAGGGGACATTCAGGGAACATTCAGGGGACATTCAGGAACATTCAGGGGACATTCAGGGGACATTCAGGAAACATTCGGGAACATTCGGGAACGTTCAGGAAACGTTCAGGGAACATTCGGGAACATTCAGAAAACATTCAGGGAACGTTCAGGGAACATTCAAGAAACATTCAGGGAACATTCGGGAACATTCGGGAAACATTCAGGGAACATTCAGGGAACGTTCAGGGAACATTCAAGAAACATTCAGGGAACATTCAGGAAACATTCAGGAAACATTCAGGAAACATTCAGGAAACATTCAGGAACATTCAGGGGACATTCAGGGAAGAGGGTAGAATATAATATCAGGAAATGACTGCACGTACGGACAGGTGTAATCAGAGTACAGGTGTAATCAGAGTACAGGTACAGGTGTAATCAGAGTACAGGTGTAATCAGAGTACAGGTGTAATCAGAGTACAGGTGTAATCAGAGTACAGGTGTAATCAGATTACTCTCAGTAAACATTAAACTTCAGAACAAAATGAAACTTTAGCAGAAGCTAACGGAGCTAGCTTAGCATCAGGCCGCGGGGCGGCGCGGGGACTGACCCGGGGTCCGCAGCCTGTTCCCGGGCTTCGTCAGCTGGTCCAGCAGCCTCTGCTGCCGCTCGAGCTCTGTCTCGTATCCGGAAATCAACGCGTCGAAGTGTCCAATCAGGTCACGTCTCGTGGCCGTCAACAGCCGCAGTTTGAACGAACCGGTCAGGTTCGGAAGTTCGGACATTGTCCACCGAGCCAAGAGTCACAGACGACCCGAACCGACCCGAACCGACCCGAACCGACCCGGACAGGTCCGCTCCTTTAGCATGCTATGCTAACTGTCCGTCAGAAAGAGCCGACAAGACCCGGAAACAAATACTACTTCCGGCTCAGGCCTCTGGCTTTCAAAATAAAAGAGTGATTCATGAGGAGAGGAGAGGAGGAGAGAGGAGATGAAATGAAGCGAGGAGAGGAGGGAGGACGAGTGGAGAGGAGGAGGAGAGGAAAGGTGAGGTGAAGTGAGGAGACAAGAGGAGACAAGAGGAGAGGAGGAGGTGCGGTGAGGCAGGAAAGGAGGAGAGGAGGAATGAGAGAAGGGAGGAGAGGAAAGGTGAGGTGAAGTGAGGAGATGAGGGACACTTGAGAGGGGATTTGAACTGTCGCATGCAGAGTGGACAGGTGTCCGTGAACGCATCATAATGATGTCCTAAAATCTGTGAACGCATCATTTGGTCACCAAACAGGCTTTTATTTTGAAACTGGTCCCGGAAGTACTCGTCTCTGCCCTGCCGTAACGATGTGATGTGTTCGGAGCGAAGCTGCTCGGTAAATCGGAACCAAACCCGCCGTCAGTTCGAGTTAAATGGAGATGGACCGACACCGGAACCGGCTGGACCATCTGAAACCGGAAGCGAACCTCCGAGCGGAAGGTCGGTGCTTTGACTGTGCGGCTCCGGTAACGATGCTAAGCTAACATTACACAGCTAGCTGCTGTGTAAAAAAGCACGAGCGCCGGGAGCGCGCCTCGTGCACGCGAGGAGTCCTCATTCACGTTAATTAACGGAGCTGAGTACAGCAGAGTAATCAGATTACACTGGAAATGCTACATTACAAGTCAGCAGACTACCAAAATAAAAGCATCGTGGTCACGTTAGCTCTCACTTCCTGCTGCAGCTCAGTTTACTTCCTGTTCCTCCTCACTCTACTGGTCCGGGTCGGGTGGGTCGGGTCGTGGCAGGTTCTCTACCTCAGCTGACTCAGCAGAATCAGCTTCAGGTTCTGCTCTGAGCTGCTGACCCGATCTCTGCAGAGGATCCAGACCTCACAGATCACGACTCAGCTCTGAACCACAGCGGCCCAGTATTGCTGGAACCGACCCGGCCCACCGGTCCAACTCAGATCACTGTTAAACCTCGAGACACTCCCTGTGAATATTCAGCCTGTTTATTACAGTCAGTCAGGGTGTTACAGCATTGTTACAACGTTGTTACAGTGTTGTTACAGCGTTGTTACAGCGTTGTTAGTGTTATTACAGCGTTAGTGTCGTTACAGTGTTGTTACAACGTTGTTACAGTGTTGTTACAGGGTTGTTACAGCGTTACAGTGTTGTTAGTGTTGTCACAGTGTTGTTAGTGTTGTTACAGCGTCGTTATAGTGTTGTTACAGCGTCGTTATAGTGTTATTACAGCGTTAGTGTCGTTACAGTGTTGTTACAACGTTGTTACAGTGTTGTTACAGCGTTGTTACAGCGTTACAGTGTTGTTAGTGTTGTCACAGTGTTGTTAGTGTTGTCACAGTGTTGTTAGTGTTGTCACAGTGTTGTTAGTGTTGTTACAGTGTCGTTATAGTGTTGTTACAGCGTTATTACAGCGTTACAGTGTTATTACAGCGTTAGTGTTGTTAGCGTTATTACAGCGTTAGTGTTACAGTGTTGTTACAGCGATGTTAGTGTGGTTGTTGTTACAGCGTTAGTGTTGTTACAGTGTTGTTGTTGTTAGAGTGTTGTTACAGTGTTGTTGTAGTGTTGTTACAGTGTTGTTGTAGTGTTGTTATAGTGTTGTTGTTACAGTGTTGTTAGTGTTGTTGTTGTTACAGCGCTACAATGTTGTTACAATGTTGTTACAGTGTTGTTACAGCGTCGTTATAGTGTTGTTACAGCGTCGTTATAGTGTTATTACAGCGTTAGTGTCGTTACAGTGTTGTTACAACGTTGTTACAGTGTTGTTACAGCGTTGTTACAGCGTTACAGTGTTGTTAGTGTTGTCACAGTGTTGTTAGTGTTGTCACAGTGTTGTTAGTGTTGTCACAGTGTTGTTAGTGTTGTTACAGTGTCGTTATAGTGTTGTTACAGCGTTATTACAGCGTTACAGTGTTATTACAGCGTTAGTGTTGTTAGCGTTATTACAGCGTTAGTGTTACAGTGTTGTTACAGCGATGTTAGTGTGGTTGTTGTTACAGCGTTAGTGTTGTTACAGTGTTGTTGTTGTTAGAGTGTTGTTACAGTGTTGTTGTAGTGTTGTTACAGTGTTGTTGTAGTGTTGTTATAGTGTTGTTGTTACAGTGTTGTTAGTGTTGTTGTTGTTACAGCGCTACAATGTTGTTACAATGTTGTTACAGTGTTGTTACAGTGTTAGTGTTGTTGTTACAGCGCTAAAATGTTGTTACAGTGTTGTTACAGTGTTGTTGTTGTTAGTGTTGTTACAGCGTTAGTTTTGTTACAATGTTGTTACAGTGTTAGTGTTGTTACAGCGCTACAATGTTGTTACAATGTTGTTACAGTGTTAGTGTTGTACAGCGCTACAAGTTGTTACAATGTTGTTACAGTGTTAGTGTTGTTACAGCGCTACAATGTTGTTACAATGTTGTTACAGTGTTAGTGTTGTTACAGCGCTACAATGTTGTTACAATGTTGTTACAGTGTTAGTGTTGTTACAGCGCTACAATGTTGTTACAATGTTGTTACAATGTTGTTACAATGTTGTTACAATGTTGTTACAGTGTTAGTGTTGTTACAGCGCTACAATGTTGTTACAATGTTGTTACAATGTTGTTACAATGTTGTTACAATGTTGTTACAATGTTGTTACAATGTTGTTACAGCGTTGTTGTTGTTACAATGTTGTTACAGTGTTAGTGTTGTTACAGCGCTACAATGTTGTTACAATGTTGTTACAGTGTTAGTGTTGTTACAGCGCTACAATGTTGTTACAATGTTGTTACAGTGTTAGCGTTGTTACAGCGCTACAATGTTGTTACAATGTTGTTACAGTGTTAGTGTTGTTACAGCGCTACAATGTGTTACAATGTTGTTACAGTGTTAGCGTTGTTTACAGCGCTACAATGTGTTGACAGTGTGTTAGTGTTGTGTTGTTACAATGTTGTTACAATGTTGTTACAGTGTTAGTTTGTTACAGCGCTACAATGTTGTTACAGTGTTGTTACAATGTGTTACAGTGTTAGTGTTGTTACAGCGCTACAATGTGTTGTTACAATGTTGTTACAGTGTTTAGTGTTGTTTACAGCGCTACAATGTTGTTACAATGTTGTTACAGTGTTAGTGTTGTTACAGCGCTACAATGTTGTTACAATGTTGTTACAGTGTTAGTGTTGTTACAGCGCTACAATGTTGTTACAATGTTGTTACAGTGTTGGTGTTACAGCGTACAATGTTGTTACAATGTTGTTACAGTGTTAGCGTTGTTACAGCGCTACAATGTTGTTACAATGTTGTAGTGTTGTTGTTGTTACAATGTTGTTACAGTGTGTAGCGTGTGTTACAGCGTTACAATGTTGTACAATGTTGTTGCAAGTGTTAGTGTTGTTACAGCGCTACAATGTTGTTACAATGTTGTTACAGTGTTAGTGTTGTTACAGCGTTGTTGTTGTTACAATGTTGTTACAGTGTTGTTGTTGTTGTTGTTACAATGTTGTTACAGTGTTGTTGTTGTTGTTACAATGTTGTTACAGGTTGTGTTTGTTGTGTACAATGTTGTTACAGTATTAGTGTTGTTACAGCGTTGTTGTTGTTACAATGTTGTGACAGTGTTGTTGTTGTTGTTACAATGTTGTGACAGTGTTAGTGTTGTTACAGCGCTACAATGTTGTTACAATGTTGTTACAGTGTTGTTGTTGTTGTTACAATGTTGTTACAGTGTTGTTGTTGTTGTTACAATGTTGTTACAGTATTAGTGTTGTTACAGCGTTGTTGTTGTTACAATGTTGTTACAGTGTTGTTGTTACAATGTTGTGACAGTGTTAGTGTTGTTACAGCGCTACAATGTTGTTACAATGTTGTTACAGTGTTGTTGCTACAATGTTGTTACAGTGTTGTTACAATGTTGTTACAATGTTGTTACAGTGTTGTTACAATGTTGTTACAGTGTTGTTGTAGTTACAGCACTACAATGTTGTTACAGTATTAGTGTTGTTACAGCGTTGTTGTTGTTACAATGTTGTTACAGTGTTGTTGTTACAATGTTGTTACAATGTTGTTAGTGTTGTTACAGCGTTGTTGTTGTTGTTACAGTGTTAGTGTTTTTACAGTTACTGCAATGAGTTACTGATTGGTCATGTGACTTGTAAGAGTGTGAGTTGATTGGTCAAAGATTCAGAGGCAGCCAATCACTGAGAATCACTCAGAACCAGCTCCGTGGTTCTGAGGTTCAGGTCTCGACCGACCCATCTTCAGGCTGTGCAGTCTGTCTGACGTCCAGCAGGGGTCGGCTGCTCTGATCGTATAGAGTCCTATGGACAAATTAGGATTTTCAGATCTGATTCAGGTTCTGTTCCTGCTTCCACTCTAATGTTTAAAAACTGATTTTAGTTTCTGAGACCGGACTGGACCGCCTGCCGGCTCCACACTCTCTCCATATATGGGCACTTCTCCGTGCTGTCAATCAAAACGTTGGTCATTTCATTAATGAGGCTCTCTGTCTGTTCCAGCTCTGCCTTCAGACGTCCGCAAAGTGATCGTCGGTGAAGAAGAGCAGCAGGAGTGGAGCCCCGGTCCGAACCCAGTAGAACCTCCGTACATAAAAGAGGAGCAGGAGGAGGCATGGAGCGGTCAGGGGGAGGTGACATCACTTCCTGTCCCTATGAAGAGTGAAGATGATGATGAAGAGAAACCTCAGTCCTCACAGCTTCATCACATGGAAACAGAAGCTGATGGAGAGGACTGTGGAGGACCAGAACCAGACAGAACCTCAGATCCAGACCGACGTTTAGAGACTGAAGACTCGTCTGAGACGGAGGTCAGTGATGGAGAGTGGGAGGAGAGCCGCGAGCCTCCGTCAGCGCTCAGCTCCATGAGGAGCCTCCTGGCTGTGGAGAGGTCGTTCAGCTGTTCAGAATGCGGCCAAAGGTTCGGCCGCAAGCCACACCTGAATGCGCACATGAGGATCCACACGGGGGAGAAACCCTTCAGCTGCTCCTTCTGCGGGAAAAGGTTCTCTCAGAAGGGAAACTCCATCAGTCACATGAGGCTGCACACGGGAGAGAAACCCTTCAGCTGCTCCGTGTGTCACAAACGCTTCAGGTACAGCGGCGACGTCAGCCGACACATGAGGATCCACACGGGGAAGAAACGCTGCAACCGCAACGTCAGCGACTCCATCAGCAAGGACAGTCACACAGAATCAGAACCAGACAGACCTCCAGAACCAGTCAGTGATGATAACCCTCCAGCCGAGCCTGAAGTCGGCGACGACGGCTTGACCAAAGAGTCGTATCGCTGCTCCGAGTGCAGCCGAACGTTCTGCCGCCGCGACCACCTGATGAGTCACATGAGGACGCACACGGGAGAGAAACCATTCAGCTGCTCCGTCTGTCAGAAACGCTTCAGCTGCAGCGGGAATATCCTGGCTCACATGAGGATCCACACCGGAGAGAAACCCTTTGAGTGCTCCTTCTGCGGGAAGAGCTTCAGTCAGAAGGGAACTCTGCAGCTCCACATGAGGATCCACGGGGGGAGAAACCCTTCAGCTGCCCCTTCTGCGACAAACGTTTCGCTCATAAGCGCCGCATGACACTGCACATGTCGGTGCACACGGAGGAGAAACGCTTCAGCTGCACCGCGTGTGATAAACGTTTCACGTGGTACACGCAGCTCAAAACACACAAGTGTGTTGGCGAGTCGTCACAGCCCCGGCCGAGCCAGGCAGAGAAAAAAGTTCCCGCCAAAGAGACGTTCAGCTGCAGCGAGTGCGGGAAAATGTTCAGCCTGAAAGGAAACCTGAAGACTCACATGAGGATCCACACAGGGGAGAAACCCTTCAGCTGCTCCGTGTGCGGGAAAGGCTTCAAACAGAACGTTCACCTGACGGAGCACAAGACCATCCACACCGGAGAGAAGCTCTACAAGTGCAGCGTGTGCGGGAAAGGCTTCAATAAGAAACTGCTCCATAAAAACCACACCTGTGTTTGACCACAGGTAAAGACCAGCAGAAGGTGACTGTCAGCAACTTTATGTAGTTCTCTGTGTACTCTGTATGTAGTACTCTATGTAGTACCCTGTGTACTTTCTGCTGTAGCGCCCGTCATGAACTCACCTCGACCTCTTCAGCTGGTGGAGACGTGTCCAACACTCACAGTACACTGACTGTAGACAGGACAGACAGGGTGGACGCAGTGATGGACATGACACATGACTCAGCTGTTTGACTGTTTAAAATAAACATGACTCAGCTGTTTGACTGTTTAAAATAAAACATGACTGTTTACAATAAAACATGACTCAGCTGTTTGACTGTTTAAAATAAAACATGACTGTTTACAATAAAACATGACTCAGCTGTTTGACTGTTTAAAATAAAACATGACTCGGCTGTTTGACTGTTTAAAATAAAACACGACTCGGCTGTTTGACAGTTTACGATGAAACATGACTCAGCTGTTTGACAGTTAACGCTGAAACATGACACAGCTGTTTGACAGTTAACAATAAAACATGACTCGGCTGTTTGACTGTTTAAAATAAAACATGACTGTTTACAATAAAACATGACTCAGCTGTTTGACTGTTTAAAATAAAACATGACTCGGCTGTTTGACTGTTCAAAATAAAACATGACTCAGCTGTTTGACTGTTCAAAATAAAACATGACTGTTTACAATAAAACATGACTCAGCTGTTTGACTGTTTAAAATAAAACATGACTCGGCTGTTTGACAGTTAACAATAAAACATGACTCAGCTGTTTGACAGTTAACGATGAAACATGACACAGCTGTTTGACAGTTAACGATGAAACATGACTCGGCTGTTTGACAGTTTAAAATAAAACATGACTCGGCTGTTTGACTGTTCAAAATCAAACACGACTGTTTACAATAAAACATGACTCAGATGTTTGACAGTTTATGATGAAACATGACTCAGCTGTTTGACAGTTAACGATGAAACATGACACAGCTGTTTGACAGTTAACGATAAAACATGACTCTGCTGTTTGACTGTTTACGATGAAACATGACACAGCTGTTTGACAGTTAACGATGAAACATGACACAGCTGTTTGACAGTTAACGATAAAACATGACTCAGCTGTTTGACAGTTAACGATGAAACATGACACAGCTGTTTGACAGTTAACGATAAAACATGACTCAGCTGTTTGACAGTTAACGATGAAACATGACACAGCTGTTTGACAGTTAACGATAAAACATGACTCAGCTGTTTGACAGTTAACGATAAAACATGACTCTGCTGTTTGACTGTTTACGATGAAACATGACACAGATGATGTCATGGTGGATAGAGATGATGTCATGGTGGATAGAGATGATGTCATGGTGGATAGAGATGATGTCATGGTGGATAGTGATGATGTCATGGTGGATAGAGATGATGTCATGGTGGATAGAGATGATGTCATGGTGGATAGAGATGATGTCATGGTGGATAGAGATGATGTCATGGTGGATAGTGATGATGTCATGGTGGATAGAGATGATGTCATGGTGGATAGAGATGATGTCATGGTGGATAGAGATGATGTCATGGTGGATAGTGATGATGTCATGGTGGATAGAGATGATGTCATGGTGGATAGAGATGATGTCATGGTGGATAGAGATGATGTCATGGTGGATAGTGATGATGTCATGGTGGATAGAGATGATGTCATGGTGGATAGAGATGATGTCATGGTGGATAGTGATGATGTCATGGTGGATAGAGATGATGTCATGGTGGATAGAGATGATGTCATGGTGGATAGAGATGATGTCATGGTGGATAGAGATGATGTCATGGTGGATAGAGATGATGTCATGGTGGATAGAGATGATGTCATGGTGGATAGGTGGTTGTGAACAGGTATGTTTTAAGTTGGGATTTGAAGAGGGTGAAAGAGTCCGTGTTTCTGAGTGTGGGTGGTAATGAGTTCCAGAGTCATGGTGGTGAGGCGGGCGGAGGGAACAGACAGGTGTATGGATGAAGAGGATCTGAGGGCACGGGAGGGTGTTTGAATGTGAATGAGATCTGACAGATACGGAGGGGCGAGGTTGTGGATGGCCTTAAATGTAAGTAGTAGTACTTTGAATTGTATGCGCAGCTGAACCGGGAGCCAGTGGAGCTGTTGGAGGACAGGAGTGATGTGGCGGATGGAGGGGGTCCGGGTTATGATGCGGGCAGCTGAATTCTGGACCAGTTGAAGTTTATGGAGGGTTTTTTGAGGGAGGCCGAAGAGGAGAGAGTTACAGTAATCTAGGCGGGAAGTGACGAGACTGTGAACAAGGATGGCGGCAGTGTGGGGGGTGAGTGAGGGGCGGAGTCGATTAATGTTTCGTAGATGGAAGTATGCAGTCCTGGTAGTGTTATTGATGTGTGATTGGAAAGATAGTGTGCTGTCCAGGATGACACCCAGGCTCTTAACTTGGGGGGAGGG
>CM014097.1:31297380-31342260 GCA_004119915.2 Collichthys lucidus
AGCTGAACGGTCTCTCACCTGACGGCGGCGCTCTGCTCTCCACCCAGTCATCACAGCTGACCTCGATCTCAGCAACACACAGGTCTGATGTCTTCTCATCAGTGTCAGCTGTAAAATGTTGTTCTGGATCTGAGGTTCTGTCTGGTTCTGGTTCTCCGTCAGCTTCTGTTTCCATGTGGTGAAGCTGTGAGGACTGAGGTTTCTCTTCATCGTCTTCACTCTTGACAGCAGCGTCACCTTGAAGCTGCTCTGTGCTGCTCCACGCCTCCTCCTGCTCCTCTTTAATGTGTGGAGGTTCTGCTGGGTCCTCCTGGTCCGGAGTGGGGAGAACCTCTTCCAGACTCGCCGTCAGCTGCTGGACGTCTGCAGGAGACAGACACACAAACATAATTAACGTCTAACACTGGATGACATTTATATTAGAGGTGGGAGGGGCGGGGCCTAACCCGGAAATGGGCGGGGCTTTAACCGGTTATTTTAACCTGCAGTTAAATTATTTTAATGCTGATTTCACAGACAACAACAAACAAACATGAAGACAACAACAAACAAACATGAAGACAACAACAAACAAACATGAAGACAACAACAAACAAACAAGACAACAACAAACATGAAGACAACAAACATGAAGACAACAACAAACAAACATGAAGACAACAACAAACAAACATGAAGACAACACCAAACAAACAAGACAACAACAAACATGAAGACAACAAACATGAAGACAACAACAAACAAACATGAAGACAACAACAAACAAACATGAAGACAACAACAAACAAACATGAAGACAACAAACATGAAGACAACAAACATGAAGACAACAAACAAACATGAAGACAACAACAAACAAACATGAAGACAACAAACATGAAGACAACAACAAACATGAAGACAACAACAAACATGAAGACAACAAACAAACATGAAGACAACAAACATGAAGACAACAACAAACATGAAGACAACAACAAACATGAAGACAACAAACATGAAGACAACAACAAACAAACATGAAGACAACAACAAACAAACATGAAGACAACAACAAACAAACATGAAGACAACAACAAACAAACATGAAGACAACAACAACCAAACATGAAGACAACAACAAACAAACATGAAGACAACAACAAACATGAAGACAACAAACATGAAGACAACAACAAACAAACATGAAGACAACAAACATGAAGACAACAACAAACATGAAGACAACAAACATGAAGACAACAACAAACATGAAGACAACAACAAACAAACATGAAGACAACAACAAACAAACATGAAGACAACAAACATGAAGACAACAAACAAACATGAAGACAACAACAAACAAACATGAAGACAACAAACATGAAGACAACAACAAACATGAAAACAACAACAAACATGAAGACAACAACAAACATAAAGACAACAAACATGAAGACAACAACAAACATGAAGACAACAAACATGAAGACAACAAACATGAAGACAACAACAAACATGAAGACAACAAACATGAAGACAACAACAAACATGAAGACAACAAACATGAAGACAACATGAAGACAACAACAAACATGAACACAACAAACATGAAGACAACAAACATGAAGACAACAACAAACAAGAAGACAACAACAAACAAGAAGACAACAACAAACATGAACACAACAAACATGAAGACAACAACAAACATGAACACAACAAACATGAACACAACAAACATGAACACAACAAACAAGAAGACAACAACAAACATGAAGACAACAACAAACATGAAGACAACAAACATGAAGACAACAACAAACATGAAGACAACAACAAACATGAAGACAAAACATGAAGACAACAACAAACATGAAGACAACAACAAACATGAAGACAACAACAAACATGAAGACAACAAACATGAAGACAACATGAAGACAACAACAAACATGAACACAACAAACATGAAGACAACAAACAAGAAGACAACAACAAACATGAAGACAACAACAAACAAGAAGACAACAACAAACAAGAAGACAACAACAAACATGAAGACAACAACAAACATGAACACAACAAACATGAACACAACAAACATGAACACAACAAACATGAACACAACAAACATGAACACAACAAACAAGAAGACAACAACAAACATGAAGACAACAACAAACATGAAGACAACAAACATGAAGACAACAACAAACATGAAGACAACAACAAACATGAAGACAACAAACATGAAGACAACAACAAACATGAAGACAACAACAAACATGAAGACAACAACAAACATGAACACAACAAACATGAACACAACAAACATGAACACAACAAACAAGAAGACAACAACAAACATGAAGAAAACAACAAACATGAAAACAACAACAAACATGAAGACAACAACAACCATGAAGACAACAAACATGAAGACAACAACAAACATGAAGACAACAAACATGAAGACAACAACAAACATGAAGACAACAAACATGAAGACAACAAACATGAAGACAACAACAAACATGAAGACAACAACAAACATGAAGACAACAACAAACATGAAGACAACAACAAACAAACATGAAGACAACAACAAACATGAAGACAACAACAAACATGAAGACAACAACAAACATGAAGACAACAACAAACAAACATGAAGACAACAACAAACAAACATGAAGACAACAAACAACATGAAGACAACAACAAACATGAAGACAACAACAAACAAACATGAAGACAACAACAAACATGAAGACAACAACAAACATGAAGACAACAACAAACAAACATGAAGACAACAACAAACATGAAGACAACAACAAAACATGAAGACAACAACAAACATGAAGACAACAAACATGAAGACAACAAACATGAAGACAACAACAAACATGAACACCACAACAAACATGAACACCACAACAAACATGAAGACAACAACAAACATGAACACCACAACAAACATGAAGACAACAACAAACAAACATGAAGACAACAACAAACATGAAGACAACAACAAACATGAAGACAACAACAAACATGAAGACAACAAACAAACATGAAGACAACAACAAACATGAAGACAACAAACAAACATGAAGACAACAAACATGAAGACAACAACAAACATGAAGACAACAAACATGAAGACAACAAACATGAAGACAACAACAAACATGAAGACAACAACAAACATGAAGACAACAACAAACAAACATGAAGACAACAACAAACAAACATGAAGACAACAACAAACATGAAGACAACAACAAACAAACATGAAGACAACAACAAACAAACATGAAGACAACAAACAAGAAGACAACAAACAAGAAGACAACAACAAACATGAAGACAACAACAAACATGAAGACAACAACAAACATGAAGACCACAACAAACAAACATGAAGACCACAACAACAAACATGAAGACAACAACAAACATGAAGACAACGACAAACATGAAGACAACAACAACAAACATGAAGACAACAACAACAAACATGAAGACAACAACAAACATGAAGACAACAACAAACATGAAGACAACAACAAACATGAAGACAACAACAAACATGAAGACAACAAACATGAAGACAACAACAAACATGAAGACAACAAACAAACATGAAGACAACAAACAACATGAAGACAACAAACAACATGAAGACAACAACAAACATGAAGACAACAACAAACATGAAGACAACAAACAACATGAAGACAACAACAAACATGGTTTCCAGTGTGTGTGTGTATATGTGTGTATATATGTGTGTGTGTGTGTGTGTGAGTCTTATTCTACCAACACCACGTCTGAATGGACCCACATTCAGCAGAACTCTGCTGGTTAATAAGTAACAACATGAAGCTGAGTGACTGAGGAGAGACAGACAGGCAGGTAAACAGACAGGCAGACAGTTTAACAGACAGACAGGAAGATAAACAGACAGGTAAACAGACAGACAGGTAAACAGACAGACAGACGGGTAAACAGACAGACGGTTAAACAGACAGACGGTTAAACAGACAGACAGACAGACAGACAGACAGACAGACAGACAGACAGACAGACAGGTAAACAGACAGACAGACAGACAGACAGATAAACAGACAGACAAACAGACAGGTAAACAGACAGATAAACAGACAGACAGACAGATAAACAGGCAGACAGACAGGTGAACAGACAGACAGGTAAACAGACAGACAGGTAAACAGACAGACAGATAAACAGACAGGTGAACAGACAGATAGGTAAACAGACAGCCAGGTAAACAGACAGACAGACAGACAGACAGACAAACAGACAGACAGGTGAACAGACAGACAAACAGACAGACAGATAAACAGACAGACAGGTGAACAGACAGACAGACAGGTAAACAGACAGACAGGTGAACAGACAGACAGGTAAACAGACAGACAGACAGGTAAACAGACAGACAGGTGAACAGACAGACAGATAAACAGACAGACAGGCAGGTAAACAGACAGACAGACAGACAGGTAAACAGACAGACAGACAGGTAGACAGACAGACAGACAGACAGGTAGACCGACAGACAGACAGATAAACAGACAGGTAAACAGACAGACAGACAGACAGATAAACAGACAGGTAAACAGACAGACAGATAAACAGACAGGTAAACAGACAGGTAAACAGACAGGTAAACAGACAGACAGACAGATAAACAGACAGGTAAACAGACAGACAGACAGGTAAACAGACAGACAGATAAACAGACAGGTAAACAAACAGGTAAACAGACAGACAGACAGACAGACAGTTAAACAGACAGACAGACAGGTAAACAGACAGACAGATAAACAGACAGGTAAACAGACAGGTAAACAGACAGACAGACAGACAGACAGGTAAACAGACAGACAGACAGGTAAACAGACAGACAGACAGACAGACAGGTAAACAGACAGGTAAACAGACAGCTCGTGCTAACATGTAGCAGTTAGCCCCGTTAGCTTAGCTGCCTCGGAGCTTCCGGAGGAGCAGCGGGAAATGAACCAGCTTCCGGTTTAACGTCAACACCAACAAAACCGTTTGGACCGGAACCAGCCGGTCTCCGGGCTCCGGGTGTCCCCGGTCAGCGGCAGGGACTGACCTGCTCTGTGCAGCTTCACTTCGGGCTTCAGCACGGCCTCGAGCAGCCTCCTCTGGCGGCAGATCTCCCGCTCTGACCGCTCCACTCTGTCTTCGTACTCCGCCACGGTTTCCTCCAACAGACCGACGATCTCCTCCGCAGCCGCCGTCAGCCGCTCGGTGAGCAGCGCTCTCAGCGCCGGGAGTTCCGCCGCTTCTTCTGCTGTTTCCACCCGCAGCAGAAAGTCTTCAGCGGCGGCGCTGATCCGCTCATGGACCGACACCCGCAGCAGCTGCACGGCGCACATTGTCCTGCTTTAGTGGAACAGAACCGAACCGAGGGGGACCCGGAGTCCTTCAACGGGACCGACCGCCAACAGTGATCCCTGCTGGACCGGAGGACGAACCACAACAACAAGCACAGAACTATTTTCTTTAATTTGATTTAATTTGATGTTAAATTATTGAATCCTGATCGACGTGTTGACAAACAAACAGATAAATACTTTTATATTTTAAAATAAAGATTCTCACAGTAACTTTGTTTTTCTGACATCATTGATCAGCTGACAGGTGTGTGTGTGTGTGTGTGTGTGTGTGTGTGTGTGTGTGTGTGTGTGTGTGTCTGTGACATCACACCATCAGCTGACAGGTGTGTGTGTGTGTGTGTGACATCACACCATCAGCTGACAGGTGTGTGTGTGTGTGTGTGTGTGTGTGACATCACACCATCAGCTGACAGTGTGTGTGTGTGTGTGTGTGTGTGTGTGTGTGACATCACACCATCAGCTGACAGGTGTGTGTGTGTGTGTGTGTGTGTGTGTGACATCACACCATCAGCTGACAGGTGTGTGTGTGTGTGTGTGTGTGTGACATCACACCATCAGCTGACAGGTGTGTGTGTGTGTGTGTGTGACATCACACCATCAGCTGACAGGTGTGTGTGTGTGTGTGTGTGTGTGTGTGTGTGTGTGTGTGTGTGTGTGTGTCTGTGACATCACACCATCAGCTGACAGGTGTGTGTGTGTGACATCACACCATCAGCTGACAGGTGTGTGTGTGTGTGTGTGTGACATCACACCATCAGCTGACAGGTGTGTGTGTGTGTGTGTGTGTGTGTGTGTGTGTGTGTGTGACATCACACCATCAGCTGACAGGTGTGTGTGTGTGTGTGTGTGTGACATCACACCATCAGCTGACCTTGGATCAATAAATCCTGATGACTCACACGAAGTCACTGAACATCAGGGGACAATGTTCTCTCCTCTGATTGGCCGATGTCTCGCTCACACCTGTAGTTCAGCTAAAGGTGTGAAACACAAACAGGAAACAGGAAGTGACAGAAAGTTACAGACAGGAAGTCAGCCATGAGATCTGTGCAGAAACAGCCCAGTCATGTGACTTCGAGACGATCAGCTGTTCTGATGGAAACACCCGGTCTGGACGGGTCCAAAGCTGGACCCCGGGCCGGGCGGGCTTCACCTCTGAGCTCTGACCCGCCTGATCAGGACGTGTTCGTCGCTTCGTTAGTTTCGTGCTGCGTCTTGTCCGTGTCTGCGGACTCGGCAGCGTGCAGCTTCATGTGTCTCTTCAGGTGTCCGGTGACGGTGAAGCGCTTGGCGCACACGGAGCAGCTGAAGGGTTTCTCCCCCGTGTGCACTCGCATGTGGATCTTCAGACTTCCCTTCTGGGCGCAGCTCTTCCCGCACACGGTGCAGCTGAAGGGTTTCTCTCCGGTGTGGACGCGCATGTGTTTGGTGAGGTCTCCTTTCTCGGCGCAACACTTCCCGCAGAAGGGGCAGCTGAAGGGTTTCTCCCCCGTGTGGACCCGCATGTGTTTCTTCAGGTCCGTCTTCTGAGCGCAGCCTTTCCCGCAGACAGTGCAGCTGAAGGGTTTCTCCCCCGTGTGGTACTTCATGTGTCGGTTCAGGTGTTCTTTGACGTGGAAGCTCTTGCTGCACACGGAGCATGTGAAGGGTTTCTCTCCCGTGTGGATCCGCATGTGTCGGGTCATGTTTCCTCTGCCGCTGAAGTTCTTCCCGCAGAACAGGCAGCTGTACGGCTGCTCGCCGGTGTGGCAGCGCATGTGCGCCGTCAGCGACCCGCTGTCTTTGAAAGACTTCTCGCAGCCCGTGCACGGGAACGGCCTCTCCCCGGTGTGGTCCCGTATGTGTCGGTTCAGATTCCCCTTCAGGCTGAATCTTTTCCCGCAGTACGAACACGGGAACGGCCGCTCCTTCGTTGGTGAGCCCGTCTCACTCTCGGCGGCTTCACCGCTTTTCTGATCCTCCAAACCTGACGCCATTTGGTCCGCTCGTGTCCAATCACAGTCGCTGTCGTCGGTCTCAGTCGAGTCCAGAGAATTGTCTTCACTGAGTGGTTGTAAATGTTGGTCTGGATCTGAGGTTCTGTCTGGTTCTGGTCCTCCATGGTCCTCTCCATCAGGTTCTGTTTCCATGTGAAGGAGCTGTGAGGACTGAGGTTCCTCCTCTTCCTCCTCCTCCTTCACCTCGTCCACTCCTTGAGGCTGCTCTCTGCTGGTCCAGAGTTCTTCTGGTTCTTCTTTAATATGTGGTGGTTCTGCTGGTTCCGCTGGGTCCAGACTGAGTGGAACCTCGGCAGGACAGACTGAAACACAGAAAACAAAAAGTTCATGTTCATTCATGAATCGACTGAGATCGACCTGACAACATGTAAAACCTCAAACTCAGGTCCAGACAGGATATCATCAGAACCGACCCACAGAACCACGAGGAAGGTAGATCAGGTCTGAGATCAGCTTGGCTCAATCTGTCATGTAGAGTTGCATGCTACCCACGGTACCCCGCAGTTTCCGCCTCTCATTGCATGCTACTCCATGTAAACAAACCAACATGGCAACCGACCTCCACAGCTGTTGAATGATTGGCTGTTTGCCTGTTACTGGTGATGTCCGTTGTCTGGTATAGTACCGTGACGCTCTGTCTGGTATAGTATCGTGACGCTCTGTCTGGTATAGTACCGTGACGCTCAGTCTGGTATAGTATCGTGACACTGTCTGGTATAGTATCGTGACACTGTCTGGTATAGTATCGTGACACTGTCTGGTATAGTATCATGTCGCTGTCTGGTATAGTATCGTGACGCTTGGTCTGGTATAGTATCGTGACACTGTCTGGTATAGTATCGTGACGCTTGGTCTGGTATAGTATCGTGACACTGTCTGGTATAGTATCGTGACACTGTCTGGTATAGTATCATGTCGCTGTCTGGTATAGTATCGTGACGCTTGGTCTGGTATAGTATCGTGACACTGTCTGGTATAGTATCGTGACGCTTGGTCTGGTATAGTATCGTGACGCTTGGTCTGGTATAGTATCGTGACACTGTCCGGTATAGTATCGTGACGCTGTCCGGTATAGTATCGTGACGCTGTCCGGTACAGTATCGTGACGCTGTCCGGTACAGTATCGTGACGCTGTCCGGTACAGTATCGTGATGCTTTGTCTGGTATGGTATCGTGATGCTCTGTCTGGTATAGTATCGTGACACTGTCTGGTATAGTATCGTGACACTGTCTGGTATAGTATCTTGACACGGTCTGGTATAGTATCGTGACACTGTCTGGTATAGTATTGGGACACTGTCTGGTATAGTATCGTGACACTGTCTGGTATAGTATCGTGACACTGTCTGGTATAGTATCGTGACACGGTCTGGTATAGTATTGGGACACGGTCTGGTATAGTATCGTGACACTGTCTGGTATAGTATCGTGACACTGTCTGGTATAGTATCGGGACACGGTCTGGTATAGTATCGTGACGCTCGGTCTGGTATAGTATCGTGACGCTCGGTCGGGTATAGTATCTTGACACGGTCTGGTATAGTATCGTGACACTGTCTGGTATAGTATCGTGACACTGTCTGGTATAGTATCGTGACACTGTCTGGTATAGTATCGTGACACTGTCTGGTATAGTATCGTGACACTGTCTGGTATAGTATCGTGACACTGTCTGGTATAGTATCGTGACACGGTCTGGTATAGTATCGTGACACTGTCTGGTATAGTATCGTGACGCTCGGTCTGGTATAGTATCGTGACGCTCGGTCGGGTATAGTATCGTGACGCTCGGTCGGGTATAGTATCTTGACACGGTCTGGTATAGTATCGTGACACGGTCTGGTATAGTATCGTGACACTGTCTGGTATAGTATCTTGACACGGTCTGGTATAGTATCGTGACACTGTCTGGTATAGTATCGGGACACGGTCTGGTATAGTATTGTGACGCTCGGTCTGGTATAGTATCGTGACACTGTCTGGTATAGTATCGTGACACTGTCTGGTATAGTATCGTGACACTGTCTGGTATAGTATCGTGACACTGTCTGGTATAGTATCGTGACACTGTCTGGTATAGTATCGTGACACGGTCTGGTATAGTATCGTGACACTGTCTGGTATAGTATCGTGACGCTCGGTCTGGTATAGTATCGTGACGCTCGGTCTGGTATAGTATCGTGACACTGTCTGGTATAGTATCGGGACACGGTCTGGTATAGTATCGTGACGCTCGGTCTGGTATAGTATCGTGACACTGTCTGGTATAGTATCGTGACACTGTCTGGTATAGTATCGTGACACGGTCTGGTATAGTATCGTGACACGGTCTGGTATAGTATCGTGACACTGTCTGGTATAGTATTGTGACACTGCCTGGTATAGTATCGTGACGCTCGGTCTGGTATAGTATCATGTCGCTGTCTGGTATAGTATCGTGACACTGTCTGGTATAGTATCGTGACGCTCTGTCTGGTATAGTATCGTGACACTGTCTGGTATAGTATCGTGACACTGTCTGGTATAGTATCGTGACGCTCTGTCTGGTATAGTATCGTGACACTGTCTGGTATAGTATCGTGACACTGTCTGGTATAGTATCGTGACACTGTCTGGTATAGTATCGGGACACGGTCTGGTATAGTATCGTGACACTGTCTGGTATAGTATCGGGACACGGTCTGGTATAGTATCGTGACGCTCGGTCTGGTATAGTATCGTGACACTGTCTGGTATAGTATCGTGACACTGTCTGGTATAGTATCTTGACACGGTCTGGTATAGTATCGTGACACGGTCTGGTATAGTATCGGGACACTGTCTGGTATAGTATCGGGACACGGTCTGGTATAGTATCGTGACGCTCGGTCTGGTATAGTATCGGGACACGGTCTGGTATAGTATCGTGACGCTCGGTCTGGTATAGTATCGTGACACTGTCGGGTATAGTATCGTGACACTGTCTGGTATAGTATCGTCACACTGTCTGGTATAGTATCGTGACACTGTCTGGTATAGTATTTTGACACGGTCCGGTATAGTATCGGGACACGGTCCGGTATAGTATCGGGACACTGTCCGGTATAGTATCGGGACACGGTCTGGTATAGTATCGTGACGCTCGGTCTGGTATAGTATCGTGACACTGTCTGGTATAGTATCGTGACACGGTCTGGTATAGTATCGTGACACTGCCTGGTATAGTATCGTGACGCTCGGTCTGGTATAGTATCGTGACACTGCCTGGTATAGTATCGTGACACTGTCTGGTATAGTATCTTGACACGGTCTGGTATAGTATCGTGACGCTCGGCCTGGTATAGTATCGTGACGCTGTCTGGTATAGTATCGTGACACTGTCTGGTATAGTATCGTGACACGGTCTGGTATAGTATCGTGACACCGTCTGGTATAGTATCGTGACACCGTCTGGTATAGTATCGTGACACCGTCTGGTATAGTATCGTGACGCTCGGTCTGGTATAGTATCGTGACACTGTCTGGTATAGTATCGTGACACGGTCTGGTATAGTATCGTGACACCGTCTGGTATAGTATCGTGACACCGTCTGGTATAGTATCGTGACACCGTCTGGTATAGTATCGTGACACGGTCTGGTATAGTATCGTGACACGGTCTGGTATAGTATCGTGACACTGTCTGGTATAGTATCGTGACACTGTCTGGTATAGTATCGTGACACTGTCTGGTATAGTATCGTGACACTGTCTGGTATAGTATCGTGACACTGTCTGGTATAGTATCGTGACACTGTCTGGTATAGTATCGTGACACTGTCTGGTATAGTATCGTGACACTGTCTGGTATAGTATCGTGACACTGTCTGGTATAGTATCGTGACACTGTCTGGTATAGTATCGTGACACTGTCTGGTATAGTATCGTGACACTGCCTGGTATAGTATCGTGACACTGTCTGGTATAGTATCGTGACTCGGTCTGGTATAGTATCGTGACACTGTCTGGTATAGTATCGTGACACTGCCTGGTATAGTATCGTGACACTGCCTGGTATAGTATCGTGACACTGTCTGGTATAGTATCGTGACTCGGTCTGGTATAGTATCGTGACACTGCCTGGTATAGTATCGTGACGCTCGGTCTGGTATAGTATCGTGACGCTCGGTCTGGTATAGTATTGTGACGCTCGGTCTGGTATAGTATCGTGACGCTCGGTCTGGTATAGTATCGTGGTTAACCGAGATACCGTGATAACTCTACTGTCATGGCCGCTGCATGAAGACGACTAACTGAGTCAGAACCACGTCGCAGTCCGGTCCAGTTGGTACCTGCTGGAGGGTGAAACCGACCTTCTTCCCTGTCCTGGGTGTTTCCTGTTTTATTTAGAATTCTCATGTCTGGAAATTTACTTTGCTGCCTCAGGGACGCCTATGTGACTCTTCCAGGACTCTTCCAGGTTTTCCAGGACTGTATGAGCTGTTGTGGAGGACTGAATGACTGCAGCTCTGCAGCTGACAGCTGATCAGTCACATGACGTCAGAAATAATAAACAATGTTCTGTTCATGGTTCTGCTGGTAGTTCTGTTCATGGCTCTGTTGGTTGTTCTGTTCATGGTTCTGTTGGTTGTTCTGTTCATGGTTCTGTTGGTGGTTCTGTTCATGGCTCTGTTGGTTGTTCTGTTCATGGTTCTGTTGGTGGTTCTGTTCATGGCTCTGTTGGTTGTTCTGTTCATGGTTCTGTTGATGGCTCTGTTGGTTGTTCTGTTCATGGTTCTGTTGGTGGTTCTGTTCATGGCTCTGTTGGTGGTTCTGTTCATGGTTCTGCTGGTGGTTCTGTTCATGGTTCTGTTGGTGGTTCTGTTCATGGCTCTGTTGGTGGTTCTGTTCATGGTTCTGCTGGTGGTTCTGTTCATGGCTCTGTTGGTGGTTCTGTTCATGGCTCTGTTGGTGGTTCTGTTCATGGTTCTGTTGGTGGTTCTGTTCATGGTTCTGTTGGTTGTTCTGTTCATGGTTCTGTTGGTGGTTCTGTTCATGGCTCTGTTGGTGGTTCTGTTCATGGCTCTGTTGGTGGTTCTGTTCATGGTTCTGCTGGTGGTTCTGTTCATGGCTCTGTTGGTGGTTCTGTTCATGGCTCTGTTGGTGGTTCTGTTCATGGCTCTGTTGGTGGTTCTGTTCATGCCTCTGTTGGTGGTTCTGTTGGTGTTTTTGCAGATAACCTGAGCTGACAGAACCAAACAGAACCACTGGCTGTTAGAATAAACTACTTCTCTCCTCCATGAGGCCTTGCTGGCGCTGTTGTCTCGGGCTCATGGGAGTTGTAGTTCTTGTTTTCTATCAAAGTATTTGCAGTTTAAACTTATTTTCCCAGCGTTCTTTTCGGCTCACTTGATGACCCAACGTCTCGGTTCGGTCCGAACCATCAGCTTTGTTTGGGCCATTGCTAGCTACCGTTAGCATGCATGCTACCCGGTCCGCCCGGTCAGCGGCAGGGACTGACCTGCTCTGTGCAGCTTCACTTCGGGCTTCAGCACGGCCTCGAGCAGCCTCCTCTGGCGGCAGATCTCCGCTCTGACCGCTCCACTCTGTCTTCGTACTCCGCCACGGTTTCCTCCAACAGACCGACGATCTCCTCCGCAGCCGCCGTCAGCCGCTCGGTGAGCAGCGCTCTCAGCGCCGGGAGTTCCGCCGCTTCTTCTGCTGTTTCCACCCGCAGCAGAAAGTCTTCAGCGGCGGCGCTGATCCGCTCATGGACCGACACCCGCAGCAGCTGCACGGCGCACATTGTCCTGCTTTAGTGGAACAAAGAGCAGCGGGACGTAAACACACACAGAGTTCCGCGTCGACGACCGGAGCGACAGGAGGAGAGCGGAGCGGCGGACAGCGACCCCTGCTGGACCGGAGGAGGACGGACAGGAAGGTCAGGTCCAGTGTTTACCTGTCACCTGTCCAGCATGTCAGCTGACTCAGCCCGGGATGCCAGGAGCCAAACCCGGCAAGAAGACCACCTTGATAGGCTGCTGTGTTCACTGTTAGACTGGACACTGCCGGTTCATGAACTTCCTGTTTCACACTTTACAGAATCGTCAGCAGAAACATGAAAAGTTTTTTTTTTATTTTCAACATTTTCAGATTTAAAAGTTAAAAAACAAACAAATTGTTTTCAATGACATCATCATTGAATTCATCATTTAAAAAAATAGTTTCAGCTGCTGACTTCAAACATCTGAACCAGAACCAGAACCAGAACCAGCTTCTAGCCCCTTACATGTAACATGACCTTTGTGTTAAAGTCATGTGACCTGTGATCAGGTGATCCACTCTGACCTGTGATCAGGTGACCCACACTGACCTGTGATCAGGTGATCGACTCTGACCTGTGATCAGGTGACCCACTCTGACCTGTGATCAGGTGACCCACTCTGACCTGTGATCAGGTGATCGACTCTGACCTGTGATCAGGTGACCCACTCTGACCTGTGATCAGGTGACCCACTCTGACCCGTGATCAGGTGACCCACACTGACCTGTGATCAGGTGACCCTCTCTGACCTGTGATCAGGTGACCCACTCTGACCCGTGATCAGGTGACCCACACTGACCCGTGATCAGGTGACCCACTCTGACCCGTGATCAGGTGATCGACTCTGACCTGTGATCAGGTGATCGACTCTGACCTGTGATCAGGTGACCCACTCTGACCTGTGATCAGGTGACCCACTCTGACCTGTGATCAGGTGACCCACTCTGACCTGTGATCAGGTGACCCACTCTGACCTGTGATCAGGTGACCCACTCTGACCTGTGATCAGGTGAACGGTGTCTCTGTCATTCGTACGTCTGTTCTCACACTATGTAACTTTGGGCTCCGGGTCTGGAGAAGTACGTAACGCTTTACGGCACTAAGTCACACAGCAGCAACTATTTCACTGATTCTGGTGAAACTGGATCATATTTTATGGAGGAAATGTTTTCTGGTTTTCCCTCTGATGTCCTCTCCGCTGCCCGCCTCAACTCTCTGTGATTTACAGAGTTTATGATGGACAGTAAAGTAAACTGCTGACAGCTGTAGCTGCTGTTAGCTCAGTCTGTTAGCTGCTGTTAGCTGAGTCTGTTAGCTGCTGTTAACTCATGTTAGCTGCTGTTAGCTCATGTTAGCTTAGTCTGTTAGCTGCTGTTAGCTCATGTTAGCTTAGTCTGTTAGCTGCTGTTAGCTCAGTCTGTTAGCTGCTGTTAGCTCATGTTAGCTCAGTCTGTTAGCTGCTGACTCATGTTAGCTCAGTCTGTTAGCTGCTGTTAGCTCATGTTAGCTTAGTCTGTTAGCTGCTGTTAGCTCAGTCTGTTAGCTGCTGTTAGCTCATGTTAGCTCAGTCTGTTAGCTGCTGTTAGCTCATGTTAGCTCAGTCTGTTAGCTGCTGACTCATGTTAGCTCAGTCTGTTAGCTGCTGTTAGCTCAGTCTGTTAGCTCATGTTAGCTCAGTCTGTTAGCTGCTGTTAGCTCATGTTAGCTCAGTCTGTTAGCTGCTGTTAGCTCTGTCTGTTAGCTGCTGTTAGCTGCTGTTAGCTCAGTCTGTTAGCTGCTGTTAGCTCAGTCTGTTAGCTGCTGTTAGCTCAGTCTGTTAGCTGCTGTTAGCTCAGTCTGTTAGATGCTGTTAGCTCATGTTAGCTCAGTCTGTTAGCTGCTGTTAGCTCAGTCTGTTAGATGCTGTTAGCTCATGTTAGCTCAGTCTGTTAGCTCATGTTAGCTCAGTCTGTTAGCTCATGTTAGCTCAGTCTGTTAGCTCATGTTAGCTCAGTCTGTTAGCTCCTGTTAGCTCAGAACAGTGGGGGTGTGTTATGGAAGATGATGTTAGAAGATCTATGTTATAGAAAAAGAGGTTCACAGGCCCAGCAGTCAGCAGCCTCTATGGACATGATGGCAGAGGAGCAGAGAGTGAAGAGGACGCTGACGGAGGAAGCTAAGAAGAGAAAAGGAGAGAGTGAGCGAGCAAGAAGCCGCCGGACAAGAGTAAATGTGGGACTGACTTTTAGTGGTTGGTGAGAGCTTGGTGAAATAAAAGGCTGAAAGACAGACGCCGAGCTGGACTGACTGCTGCTGGACTAGTCTCTGATATCAGCTGCTGCTGGACTAGTCTCTGATATCAGCCGCTGCCGGACTAGTCTCTGATATCAGCCGCTGCCGGACTAGTCTCTGATATCAGCCGCTGCCGGACTAGTCTCTGATATCAGCCGCTGCCGGACTAGTCTCTGATATCAGCCGCTGCCGGACTAGTCACTGATATCAGCCGCTGCCGGACTAGTCTCTGATATCAGCCGCTGCCGGACTAGTCTCTGATATCAGCCGCTGCCGGACTAGTCTCTGATATCAGCCGCTGCCGGACTAGTCTCTGATATCAGCCGCTGCCGGACTAGTCTCTGATATCAGCCGCTGCCGGACTAGTCTCTGATATCAGCCGCTGCCGGACTAGTCTCTGATATCAGCCGCTGCCGGACTAGTCTCTGATATCAGCCGCTGCCGGACTAGTCTCTGATATCAGCCGCTGCCAGACTAGTCTCTGATATCAGCCGCTGCCGGACTAGTCGCTGATATCAGCCGCTGCCGGACTAGTCTCTGATATCAGCCGCTGCCGGACTAGTCTCTGATATCAGCCGCTGCCGGACTAGTCTCTGATATCAGCCGCTGCCGGACTAGTCTCTGATATCAGCCGCTGCCGGACTAGTCGCTGATATCAGCCGCTGCCGGACTAGTCTCTGATATCAGCCGCTGCCGGACTAGTCTCTGATATCAGCCGCTGCCGGACTAGTCTCTGATATCAGCCGCTGCCGGACTAGTCTCTGATATCAGCCGCTGCCGGACTAGTCGCTGATATCAGCTGCTGCTGGGACCTGGATGATGATTGGCTGTTAACAAACTTGTCGACTCTTTAGTTTTTGATCAGAAGTAATCGGTAATCAGAACAAATACTCGAGTACAGCTGGACATAGTTACAGAGTGGGATTACACAGCTCGTTTCTGGGATGACTCAGTACAACATTAAACAGTCTTTTGGTCACAGCTGGATGAAGTCGGCGTGAACTCCTTCCTGGCGCTTCAGGCTCGGTGTCACAGCCGAGTCCTTGGCGGCTCGTTCTCCGGTGTGAACCTTCATGTGCGAGTCCACCGAGCGTTTCTCCTGGTACCTCTTCCCGCAGACCCGGCAGCTGTACGGTTTCTCTCCGGTGTGTGTCAGCATGTGTCTCTTCAGGTCGATCTTCTGGACGAAGCCTTTGCTGCAGAGCTGGCAGCTGAATGGTTTCTCCTTCTTGTGGAACCTCTCGTGCGTCTCCAGTGAGATCTTCTGGCGAAACGTCTTCCCGCAGAGGCTGCAGATGAACGGCTTCTCGCCTGTGTGGATCCTCATGTGCGAGTCCAGGTTTCCGATCTGTCGGAAGTTTTTCCCGCACACCCTGCAGGTGTACGGTTTTCTCTCCGGTGTGGATCCTCTTGTGCACATCAAGGTGCTGGCTCATGGTGAACTTCTTGCCACAGACGTCGCAGGAGTAAATCCTCGGCTTCCCTCCCGTGTGGCTCTTGATGTGTCTCTTCAGGACCGTGTTTTCTATGAAGGTCTTCCCGCAGAACTCGCAGATGTACGGCGCGCTCGCCGGCATGCAGCTTCATGTGTCTCTCCAGAGAGCCTTTCCTGGGGAAGTCCTTGCCGCAGTCCTTGCAGCTGAAGGGTTTCTGTCCGGTGTGCGTCCTCATGTGGATCTCCATGTCCCTGAAGCTGATGCCACAGATGTCGCAGACCCTGCTGGTTTCTCTGTGACTCTGGACGTGAAGCTGCAAACTCTCAGAGGACTCCGACTGCTCTCCACAGACGCCGCAGCGACACTCAGGATCGCTTAAATGTGTCTCTGCGTGCCGCACAAAGTTACCTTTATTGTGAAAGGCGTTGCCGCAGACCTTGCAGCAGTGAGAAGGAGTCAGACTCGACTTCCTGCGTTGCCTGGCGGCGGGTTCGTCATCGGACTCGTGGCTCCGGACGTGTCGCCTCAGCTCGGCGCTCTTGCCGAAGCCTTTCCCGCAGACTTTGCAGCTGAACGGCGTCTGTCCGTCGTGGGCCTTCATGTGTCGCTCCAGAGAGCCGGTGTGGCTGAACTCTTTGTGGCAGACGGTGCACCTGAACGGCTTCTCCGCCGTGTGGATCCTCATGTGCGTCACCATGTTGCCCTTCTGGTTGAAGACTTTGCCGCAGACGTAGCAGCTGAAGGGTTTCTCTCCGGTGTGCAGCCTCAGGTGCGTCTCCTGCGCTCGGATCGAGGGGAACTTCTTGCCGCAGACGTCGCAGGTCCTGCTGCTGTCGCGGTGCGTCTGAAGGTGCAGCCTCAGCCCGTCGCTGGAGTCCAACCGCTCGCCGCACAGGCCGCAGAGACGCGTCTCCTCCTTCAGGTGTTTCTCTACGTGTTTCATCAGGAAGCCTTTCCTGTCGAACGACTTCCCGCACACTCGGCAGCAGTGAGGTGTCGCCTCTTCGTCGTTCTCGTCATCGTCCTCTTCACCGGCCAGATCGTCCGCACAGTCGAGGCGTTGATCGGGTTCAGAGACATCCTCCGGTCTGGAGGAAGTCCCGGGCAGCGGCTCCTTCAGTCGGTCGTCCACGGAGACGGCAGAGAGACTCCGGACACCGACGGACAGACACAGCTCTGCAGAGAGACAGACAGTCATCGTCAGAGACACCATGACTACAACAACCACAATGCACTGGGCAGGAAGAGAGTGACCGTGTCATAACGACGCCGGCGGCTGAAGGAGCGCCTGTTCATGACTCAACATGAAGTCCACGTGACCTGAACTGACACACAACAGTCCAGAACCTGAACTGCCACACGTGAGCCGGGCTGGTCCGGTTCTGGGTTTGAAGGGTCTCACGGGATTCACGTCAGTCTGTCGAACCGGAAGTCAGTCACAGTTGAGATACTTCAATAATGACGTCACTGTGTCTGCTTATTACCGCGCACAAACACCACGTGGCGCGGCAGAACGCCTCGGAACCGGATGCTGGTGTCGGTACCGGACGTGCAGACTCACCGGGCTCCTCCGGCGCGGTGCCGGCCGCTCTGGAGGCCTCGTACGCGGTGAAGATGTGCTCCGCGGCCGCCGCGAGCCGCTCCGTCACCAGCTGCTTCAGCCGCGGCGCGGCCGCGTGCCGCTCCGTCAGCAGCACGAGGATCTCCCGCGCGGCCCCGCGAGCTGCTCGTCGATCAGCGCGCGCAGGCTCGCGCTCTCGGTGCGTTTGGACCGTTTCTTAGACATCACGGCGGAACCAGAACCCGAACAAAGACCCAATGTAAACAATGAGCACACTTCCGGGATCCCCGAGCCAGCGTCTCTGCGTCACACGTAGACGCTGCCTACGGATGTGACGTCATCTTCTGCGTCAGCGGAAAGCGTGTGAAGCACTGTGCGCGTGCAAGCAGCACGTGCAAACAGCTGATTTCTGGTTAAAGCTCGTTTTTTCCCGCCTCGAACTTTTTGATTGGTTTGTCCTGGAAACAGTCTGTTAGCTCAGTCTGTTAGCTCATGTTAGCTGCTGTTAGCTCAGTCTGTTAGCTCATGTTAGCTGCTGTTAGCTCAGTCTGTTAGCCCATGTTAGCTCAGTCTGTTAGCTCAGTCTGTTAGCTGCTGTTAGCTCAGTCTGTTAGCTCAGTCTGTTAGCTCATGTTAGCTCACTCTGTTAGCTGCTGTTAGCTCAGTCTGTTAGCTGCTGTTAGCTCAGTCTGTTAGCTCATGTTAGCTCAGTCTGTTAGCTCAGTCTGTTAGCTGCTGTTAGCTCAGTCTGTTAGCTCAGTGTTAGCTGAGTGTTAGCTCATGTTAGCTCAGTTTCTTAGCTCAGTCTGTTAGCTGCTGTTAGCTCAGTCTGTTAGCTCAGTGTTAGCTAAGTGTTAGCTCATGTTAGCTCAGTCTGTTAGCTCATGTAAGCTCAGTCTGTTAGCTCATGTTAGCTCATGTAAGCTCAGTCTGTTAGCTGTCTGGGTTCTGATTGGACCGTCTGTTTGTGTCAGGTGACCTGGAGCAGCTGACATGACGCATGACAAGAAGAAGAAGAAGAAGAAGAAGAGCGGCGTGCCGGACCGATGGATGGACTACTGCCCGATGGGTCAGCGGATCACGGGGACTCGATTCATCGCCTTCAAGGTGCCGCTCAAACCGTCCCTGAACTGCAGAGTCCCTGAGTCAGACTCGTTCGGTCTCTGGGACCTGCTGGACCATCTGAAGAACCAGAACCAGGAGCTGGGTCTGATCATCGATCTCACCTTCACCACCAGGTACTACAGCCTGGCCGACGTGCCGCAGTCCTGCTCGTACATCAAGATCCTCACCGAGGGGCGCCAGGTTCCCTCCGACGGCGCCATCCTGAGCTTCAAGCGGGTCGTGAGATGCTTCCTGAGGGAGAACCGGGACAATGACAAGCTGATCGGCGTCCACTGCACCCACGGGCTGAACCGCACCGGGTACCTGCTCTGCCGGTACCTCGTAGATGTGGACGGTCTGGACGCCGCGGCAGCACTGGAGCTGTTTAACACGTGCAGAGGTCACCGCATCGAGAGGCAGAACTACCTGAACGACCTGCAGGGCGGCGCCAAGAGGAGCAACGCCGGCATTGACGTGTGTGTGGAGAGGCCGCTGCAGGGCGGCGCCGCCACGCGTCTTACAGAACTGAGGCCGCTGCAGGGCGGCGCCGCCACGCGTCTCACAGAACTGAGGCCGCTGCAGGGCGACCCGGCAGAGGAGACGCAACCAGCAGACGAGAAACGACCACCGAGGAACCGCCGCCGTCGAAAACCTCGACATCAGCGGCAGGCGGCCCAGAAGACGTGTGACGGGCCGGGTTCCCCTCAGAGCTGCCTCCACCCGGCCCCTCCCACATGTGACCTGACAGGAAGCACTCGGACGCCGCAGACAAACCACGAAGACTCAAAGTGAACCGTGAAGGTCACGCCGTAACGCTGGACGTTCACAGGAAGTGAGAATCAAAAGGCGTGATGTCACTTCTGTTCAGATTTTAAAGAAAGAAAACTACTTCCTGTTTGTGTTTTTATCAATCAAACATCAAATAAATCATTTAGTAACGTTTACAAATACCCTGTCACCACGGAAACAGCCGAGAGGACGAAGAGGAAGTTATTTCTGTTTACACTTTTTGGATTTTTAAAATAAAGTTTAAACAGTAAGAAATCGAATTGATAAAAATAAAAGCTCTCATTTATTTGTATACCAGCTGCTCTCCGTCCTGTTCCTGTTTATCGTGTGGGAGCTCTGGCTGCTCCTGGTTCTGGTTCTGATCCCGGTTCTGGTCCCAGGGCTTAGGCTGGACCTCTTGGTTCCTCAGCAGCAGCTGCTGTGACGGCATCTGAAACACAAACCCACCTGAGACCAGCCGGGTCAGAACATGGACCAGAAAGCGCGATGGACCAACACGCGGAACGTCTGGAGCCGGGACACCGGGAGAGCACCGGGAACAACTACCGGAGTCCTTCACAATAAAAGCACCATGTCAACGACATGACGACGACTAAAAAATAAAAGATGTGTCAAATATTTAAATCTATTAAAATTCATGTTTGTAATTTCCGTAAAGAATCACACAAAAAATAAAACAAAATATTTTATTAACATTTAAAAATGTACTTCCTGTCACCAGTCCTGACAGGGAGGCCATGTTTGTAGTTTTTACACGTTACACAGATTAGAACAGTTTGAACCAATCAGCATCCTCCGTCTCTGTAGAGTGAAACTAACTGCAGTTCCTCTAATCTAACTGAAACATGAAGACGTTTTTATTCACGGAGACGTTTCTGCCTCGTCTTTCACTTCTTTCTCTTCACACACGTCTTTTTCCTGGAAAAAAAAAAGCTCTGTATTACACTACATCACATCACATTACATTACACTACACTACATTACATTACATTACACTACACTACATTACATTTAGCAGAGGCTTTTATCCAAAGCGACTTACAGAGGAGGACATAAGCTGACACAGAGTAGTTGTTAGTTTGTTAGTTTTAGGCAGGGAAGCATTCTGGACAGAGAAAGGTTTCTACAAGTTGTTTAAAGGTAGAAAGGGATGTTGCTGTTCTTGCAGACGTTGGTCGGTCATTCCACCATTTGGGGACGACCACAGAGAAGAGTTTAGAGTGACCTCGCTTTGTGAGAGGCGAGGGTACAACTAGACGGTTTGTATGAGCGGAGCGTAACGCCCTGGTCGGGACGTGAGCCTTTAGTAAGACGCTGAGATAGGCAGGGGCAGATCCTGAGGTGGTTTTGTAGGCTAGCGTCAGAGCTTTGTGTTTCACTCTGGCAGCTACAGGCAGCCAGTGCAGGTCGCTGAAGAGTGGGGTGACATGTGACCTTTTAGGTTGATCGCACAGGCAGGTAGGCCGGACAGGAGCGAGTTACAGTAACCAAGGCGAGAGGTGACTGTAGCCTGAATCAGGAGCTGAGCGGCATATTGGGTCAGGTACGGTCTGATTTTTCTAATATTGTACAGAGCATAGCGACATGACCTCGCTACAGAGGAAATGTGTTCAGAGAAAGACGATCATCTAGTACCACGCCCAGGTTTTTATCAGCATGGTTAGAGGTGATAGTGACGGTGCCAATTTTCAGGTTGAAGTCATGGCAGAGTGACTCATGAGCAGGGATGACCAGGAGTTCAGTTTTATGACCGTGTTAACCTTTCAATGCTCCGTGTTAACCTTTCAATGCTCCGTGTTAACCTTTCAATGCTCCGTGTTAACCTTTCAATGCTCCGTGTTAACATTTCAATGCTCCGTGTTAACCTTTCAATGCTCCGTGTTAACCTTTCAATGCTCCGTGTTAACCTTTCAATGCTCCGTATTAACCTTTCAATGCTCCGTATTAACCTTTGAATGCTCCGTGTTAACCTTTCAATGCTCCGTATTAACCTTTCAATGCTCCGTGTTAACCTTTCAATGCTCCGTGTTAACCTTTCAATGCTCCGTGTTAACCTTTCAATGCTCCGTGTTAACATTTCAATGCTCCGTGTTAACCTTTCAATGCTCCGTGTTAACCTTTCAATGCTCCGTGTTAACCTTTCAATGCTCCGTGTTAACCTTTCAATGCTCCGTGTTAACATTTCAATGCTCCGTGTTAACCTTTCAATGCTCCGTGTTAACCTTTCAATGCTCCGTGTTAACCTTTCAATGCTCCGTGTTAACCTTTCAATGCTCCGTGTTAACATTTCAATGCTCCGTGTTAACCTTTCAATGCTCCGTGTTAACATTTCAATGCTCCGTGTTAACCTTTCAATGCTCCGTGTTAACATTTCAATGCTCCGTATTAACCTTTCAATGCTCCGTGTTAACCTTTCAATGCTCCGTGTTAACCTTTCAATGCTCCGTGTTAACATTTCAATGCTCCGTGTTAACCTTTCAATGCTCCGTGTTAACATTTCAATGCTCCGTGTTAACCTTTCAATGCTCCGTGTTAACATTTCAATGCTCCGTGTTAACCTTTCAATGCTCCGTATTAACATTTCAATGCTCCGTGTTAACCTTTCAATGCTCCGTGTTAACCTTTCAATGCTCCGTGTTAACTTTCAATTTCAATGCTCCGTTTAACCTTTCAATGCTCCGTGTTAACATTTCAATGCTCCGTGTTAACCTTTCAATGCTCCGTGTTAACCTTTCAATGCTCCGTGTTAACCTTTCAATGCTCCGAATGCTCCGTGTTAACCTTTCAATGCTCCGTGTTAACATTTCAATGCTCCGTGTTAACCTTTCAATGCTCCGTGTTAACCTTTCAATGCTCCGTGTTAACATTTCAATGCTCCGTGTTAACCTTTCAATGCTCCGTGTTAACCTTTCAATGCTCCGTGTTAACCTTTCAATGCTCCGAATGCTCCGTGTTAACCTTTCAATGCTCCGTGTTAACATTTCAATGCTCCGTGTTAACCTTTCAATGCTCCGTGTTAACCTTTCAATGCTCCGTGTTAACCTTTCAATGCTCCGTGTTAACCTTTCAATGCTCCGTGTTAACATTTCAATGCTCCGTGTTAACCTTTCAATGCTCCGTGTTAACATTTCAATGCTCCGTGTTAACCTTTCAATGCTCCGTGTTAACCTTTCAATGCTCCGTGTTAATTTCAATGCTCCGTGTTAACCTTTCAATGCTCCGTGTTAACCTTTCAATGCTCCGTGTTAACCTTTCAATGCTCCGTGTTAACCTTTCAATGCTCCGTGTTAACCTTTCAATGCTCCGTGTTAACCTTTCAATGCTCCGTGTTAACCTTTCAATGCTCCGTGTTAACCTTTCAATGCTCCGTGTTAACATTTCAATGCTCCGTGTTAACCTTTCAATGCTCCGTGTTAACCTTTCAATGCTCCGTGTTAACCTTTCAATGCTCCGTGTTAACCTTTCAATGCTCCGTGTTAACATTTCAATGCTCCGTGTTAACCTTTCAATGCTCCGTGTTAACATTTCAATGCTCCGTGTTAACCTTTCAATGCTCCGTATTAACATTTCAATGCTCCGTGTTAACCTTTCAATGCTCCGTGTTAACCTTTCAATGCTCCGTGTTAACATTTCAATGCTCCGTGTTAACCTTTCAATGCTCCGTGTTAACATTTCAATGCTCCGTGTTAACCTTTCAATGCTCCGTGTTAACATTTCAATGCTCCGTGTTAACCTTTCAATGCTCCGTATTAACATTTCAATGCTCCGTGTTAACCTTTCAATGCTCCGTGTTAACCTTTCAATGCTCCGTGTTAACCTTTCAATGCTCCGTATTAACATTTCAATGCTCCGTGTTAACCTTTCAATGCTCCGTGTTAACCTTTCAATGCTCCGTGTTAACCTTTCAATGCTCCGTGTTAACCTTTCAATGCTCCGAATGCTCCGTGTTAACCTTTCAATGCTCCGTGTTAACCTTTCAATGCTCCGTGTTAACCTTTCAATGCTCCGTATTAACCTTTCAATGCTCCGTGTTAACCTTTCAATGCTCCGTGTTAACCTTTCAATGCTCCGTGTTAACCTTTCAATGCTCCGTGTTAACCTTTCAATGCTCCGTATTAACCTTTCAATGCTCCGTGTTAACATTTCAATGCTCCGTATTAACCTTTCAATGCTCCGTATTAACCTTTCAATGCTCCGTGTTAATCTTTCAATGCTCCGTATTAACCTTTCAATGCTCCGTGTTAACCTTTCAATGCTCCGTGTTAACCTTTCAATGCTCCGTATTAACCTTTCAATGCTCCGTGTTAACCTTTCAATGCTCCGTGTTAACCTTTCAATGCTCCGTGTTAACCTTTCAATGCTCCGTGTTAACATTTCAATGCTCCGTATTAACCTTTCAATGCTCCGTGTTAACCTTTCAATGCTCCGTGTTAACCTTTCAATGCTCCGTGTTAACATTTCAATGCTCCGTATTAACCTTTCAATGCTCCGTGTTAACCTTTCAATGCTCCGTGTTAACCTTTCAATGCTCCGTATTAACCTTTCAATGCTCCGTGTTAACATTTCAATGCTCCGTATTAACCTTTCAATGCTCCGTGTTAACCTTTCAATGCTCCGTGTTAACCTTTCAATGCTCCGTGTTAACATTTCAATGCTCCGTGTTAACATTTCAATGCTCCGTATTAACCTTTCAATGCTCCGTATTAACCTTTCAATGCTCCGTGTTAATCTTTCAATGCTCCGTGTTAACCTTTCAATGCTCCGTATTAACCTTTCAATGCTCCGTGTTAACCTTTCAATGCTCCGTGTTAACCTTTCAATGCTCCGTATTAACCTTTCAATGCTCCGTGTTAACCTTTCAATGCTCTGTGTTAACCTTTCAATGCTCCGTATTAACATTTCAATGCTCCGTATTAACCTTTCAATGCTCCGTGTTAACCTTTCAATGCTCCGTGTTAACCTTTCAATGCTCCGTATTAACCTTTCAATGCTCCGTATTATGAGGCAATAACCTGCGGTGGTGTCACTTCAAAATAGCAGCGTGGCGTTGTGAGACTACGACTGTCGTACAGTCTGGCTCCATACGTGCGTACCTTATCTTGATCAAAGTAACTAAATAGTAAACATTTCACTGGAAACAGACGTGTGTGGTTCTGACCCGGTTTGTCTGGTCCTCCTGGTCCCTCCTCCTCCTCAGCTCCGTCTCTACCACGCTGTAGAAGTCCTTCTCAGCTCTTGCGATCAGCTGATCAGGACTGTCGTCTCCGTCGTCTCGTCCTCCGTCCTCGTCTCTGCTCTGCTCTGATCGACTCCTCTCCTTCAGACGGATTTCTCTCTGCCGGGCCTCCAGAATCTTCTCTCGCTTCGTCTCTCGTTCAAACATCTGCAAACACAAAGTCTACTTCACTCATTCATCCGCCTGCTTGTCCTAAACATTCTTCAGAGTGTTTGACTTTCTCACAGCAGCCAGCAGACTCTTCTCGTTCTTCTGGAGCGTCGACAGTCCAGAGCAGATCTCCAGCAGCGTGGCTCCGCCCTGCTGAGAGCCGCACGCCACCAGACGCCCGTTATCCTGAACCCGGAGGCTGTACAGGGCCTCGTCACACACCTGAGTACAACAGCAACAGCAACATCAGCAACAGCAACTGCAACAACAGCAACATCAGCAACTGCAACAACAGCAACATCAGCAACTGCAACAACAACAGCAACATCAGCAACTGCAACAACAGCAACAACAACATCAGCAACAACAACAGCAACATCAGCAACAGCAACAACAACAACAGCAACATCAGCAACAGCAACAACAACAACAGCAACATCAGCAACAGCAACATCAGCAACAGTAACAACAACAACAGCAACATCATCAACATCAGCAACTGCTATAACAACAACAGCAAAATCAGCAACAGCAACTGCAACAACAATATTAACAAACAACATCAACGTCATCATCATCATTTGTAGCTGAGTGTTAGTGAGGCGAGGTGTACTCACCTTGAGACTCAGCGTGGGGTCGTTCTGTTTGAACAGGATGTCCCAGACGTCCAGCATGCCGTCCATCTTCACAGTGAAGAAGACGGACGGTCTGACTGGACTCCAGCAGGCGTCCGTCAGGTACGACATCTGATACCTGGAGCAAAAAGACGTCATGATGTCAACATAAAGACAGGTGGGATGGACGAGAGACAAGACACACATGATGGGATGAGACAGGAAGGACAGGAGACGAGAGACAAGACACACATGATGGGATGAGACAGGAAGGACAGGAGACGAGAGACAAGACACACATGATGGGATGAGACAGGAAGGACGGGAGAGAGACAAGACACACATGATGGGATGAGACAGGAAGGACGGGAGACGAGAGACAAAACACACATGATGGGATGAGACAGGAAGGACGGGAGACGAGAGACAAAACACACATGATGGGATGAGACAGGAAGGACGGGAGACGAGAGACAAGACACACATGATGGGATGAGACAGGAAGGACGGGAGACGAGAGACAAGACACACATGATGGGATGAGACAGGAAGGACAGGAGACGAGAGACAAAACACACATGATGGGATGAGACAGGAAGGACAGGAGACGAGAGACAAGACACACATGATGGGATGAGACAGGAAGGACGGGAGACGAGAGACAAGACACACATGATGGGATGAGACAGGAAGGACAGGAGATGAGAGACAAGACACACATGATGGGATGAGACAGGAAGGACGGGAGACGAGAGACAAGACACACATGATGGGATGAGACAGGAAGGACGGGAGACGAGAGACAAAACACACATGATGGGATGAGACAGGAAGGACAGGAGACGAGAGACAAAACACACATGATGGGATGAGACAGGAAGGACAGGAGACGAGAGACAAAACACACATGATGGGATGAGACAGGAAGGACAGGAGACGAGAGACAAGACACACATGATGGGATGAGACAGGAAGGACAGGAGACGAGAGACAAAACACACATGATGGGATGAGACAGGAAGGACAGGAGACGAGAGACAAGACACACATGATGGGATGAGACAGGAAGGACAGGAGACGAGAGACAAGACACACATGATGGGAAGAGACAGGAAGGACGGGAGACGAGAGACAAGACACACATGATGGGATGAGACAGGAAGGACGGGAGACGAGAGACAAGACACACATGATGGGATGAGACAGGAAGGACGGGAGACGAGAGACAAGACACACATGATGGGATGAGACAGGAAGGACAGGAGACGAGAGACAAGACACACATGATGGGATGAGACAGGAAGGACGGGAGACGAGAGACAAAACACACATGATGGGATGAGACAGGAAGGACAGGAGACGAGAGACAAGACACACATGATGGGATGAGACAGGAAGGACGGGAGACGAGAGACAAGACACATGATGGGATGAGACAGGAAGGACAGGAGACGAGAGACAAGACACACATGATGGGATGAGACAGGAAGGACGGGAGACGAGAGACAAAACACACATGATGGGATGAGACAGGAAGGACGGGAGACGAGAGACAAAACACACATGATGGGATGAGACAGGAAGGACGGGAGACGAGACAAGACACACATGATGGGATGAGACAGGAAGGACAGGAGACGAGAGACAAGACACACATGATGGGATGAGACAGGAAGGACGGGAGCGAGAGACAAAACACACATGATGGGATAGACAGGAAGGACAGGAGACGAGAGACAAGACACACATGATGGGATGAGACAGGAAGGACGGGAGACGAGAGACAAGACACACATGATGGGATGAGACAGGAAGGACAGGAGACGAGAGACAAGACACACATGATGGGATGAGACAGGAAGGACAGGAGACGAGAGACAACCACATGATGGGATGAGACAGGAAGGACGGGAGACGAGACAAAACCACATGATGGGATGAGACAGGAAGGACGGGAGACGAGAGACAAGACACACATGATGGGATGAGACAGGAAGGACAGGAGACGAGAGACAAGACACACATGATGGGATGAGACAGGAAGGACGGGAGACGAGAGACAAGACACACATGATGGGATGAGACAGGAAGGACGGGAGACGAGAGACAAGACACACATGATGGGATGAGACAGGAAGGACGGGAGACGAGAGACAAAACACACATGATGGGATGAGACAGGAAGGACGGGAGACGAGAGACAAAACACACATGATGGGATGAGACAGGAAGGACGGGAGACGAGAGACAAAACACACATGATGGGATGAGACAGGAAGGACAGGAGAAACCACATTCAGCAAAATAAAGTGCGAGACAGGACAGACGAGAGACTTCACCTGTCCTTCAGACGTGTTCATGATCATACCTGGTCCACATAATGGACGACTCCTTGATGTCCTCAGACCAGATGCGAGCTGTCCAGTCCCCCACGGTGAGGAAGTTCTTGGGGAAGAAGGGGTTTCTCTGCAGGGCGTAGACGGGTCCGTGGTGACCATCGTAGGTACAGACGATCTTCTCTGCTGGAGTCTTCGCCTTCCTGTTGCAGGACACCACCACGCCCTGCTCCGTCCCCACCATGAACTTAGTCGGCTGCAGAGACATCAAGGACAGAGACACTGAGACACTGAGAATGAGCGGTCTAAGTGAGACAGTACCACGGTTTGGACCTCACCATGGTGGACTCAAACTCCAGAGAGATGGCTCCTAAAGCTCGGTCCAGGTTCCCCTCTCTGCTCGGGTCCAGAACCAGACGCTCCGTGGGCTCGCTTAACCTGCGAACGTCCCACCACAGAACCTGACAGGAATAGGACGGACAATGTTTGGACAACATGTACCTGTCCATCAGTCTACCTGTCCATCAGTCTACCTGTCCGTCCTGTCCATCAGTCTACCTGTCCGTCAGTCTACCAGTCCGTCAGTCTACCTGTCCATCAGTCTACCTGTCTGTCCTGTCTGTCAGTCTACCTGTCCGTCGGTCTACCTGTCCATCAGTCTACCTGTCCGTTGGTCTACCTGTTCGTCAGTCTACCTGTCTGTCCTGTCTGTCAGTCTACCTGTCCGTCAGTCTACCTGTCCATCAGTCTACCTGTCCGTCCTGTCCATTAGTCTACCTGTCTGTCACTCTACCTGTCCATCAGTGGAGGCAGAGAAGGCGTCTGTCCCGGTCTTGGACTGCAGCCATATGATCTTGTAGACCGGGTCTCTGTGACTCTGCTCCACAGAGGAAAACTCCACCGGCTGGCTGCCTCTTCGGGTGTCCCAGTACGCTAAAACAAACACGCCTACAGGTGAATACACCTTTTCTCAGACAGAAAATCACCTGTCTGTCCGTTTGGATCTGAACCCACCGATCTGCCCGTTGTAGCAGCCCCCCACCAGAGTGTGCGAGTCTTTGGGGTTGTAGTCCAGACAGATGAGTGGAGACGCCGGCTTCAGCGCCATCTCCGGTCTGTTGGGGTTCTCTGGAACAGAGCATGAACGTCTGTGAACGTCTGTGAACGTCTGTGAACGACTGTGAACGTCTGTGAACAGCTGTGAACGTCTGTGAACAGCTGTGAACGTCTGTGAACGTCTGTGAACGACTGTGAACGTCTGTGAACGTCTGTGGACGTCTGTGAACGTCTGTGAACAGCTGTGAACAGCTGTGAACGTCTGTGAACAGCTGTGAACAGCTGTGAACGTCTGTGCATGTCTGTGACTGTCTGTGAACGTCTGTGAACGTCTGTGAACGTCTGTGCATGTCTGTGACTGTCTGTGAACGTCTGTGCATGTCTGTGAACGACTGTGAACGTCTGTGCATGTCTGTGACTGTCTGTGAACGTCTGTGCATGTCTGTGACTGTCTGTGAACGTCTGTGCATGTCTGTGACTGTCTGTGAACGTCTGTGAACGTCTGTGAATGTCTGTGAACGTCTGTGAATGTCTGTGAACGTCTGTGAATGTCTGTGAACGTCTGTGAACGGCTGTGAACAGCTGTGAACGTCTGTGAACGTCTGTGAACGTCTGTGAACGTCTGTGAACGTCTGTGAATGTCTGTGAACAGCTGTGAACGTCTGTGAACAGCTGTGGACATCTGTGAACGTCTGTGAACAGCTGTGGACGTCTGTGAACGTCTGTGAACGTCTGTGAACGTCTGTGGACAGCTGTGGACGTCTGTGGACGTCTGTGAACGTCTGTGAATGTCTGTGAACGTCTGTGAACAGCTGTGGACGTCTGTGGACGTCTGTGAACAGCTGTGGACGTCTGTGAACGTCTGTGAACGTCTGTGAATGTCTGTGAACAGCTGTGGACGTCTGTGAATGTCTGTGAACAGCTGTGGACGTCTGTGGACGTCTGTGAATGTCTGTGAATGTCTGTGAACGTCTGTGAACGTCTGTGAACGTCTGTGAACGTCTGTGAATGTCTGTGAACAGCTGTGGACGTCTGTGAACGTCTGTGAATGTCTGTGAACGTCTGTGAACGTCTGTGAATGTCTGTGAATGTCTGTGAACGTCTGTGAACGTCTGTGAACGTCTGTGCATGTCTGTGACTGTCTGTGAACGTCTGTGACTGTCTGTGAATGTCTGTGAACGTCTGTGAACGTCTGTGAACGTCTGTGAACGTCTGTGAACGTCTGTGCATGTCTGTGACTGTCTGTGAACGACTGTGAACGTCTGTGAACAGCTGTGGACGTCTGTGAACGTCTGTCTGTCTGTCTGTCTCACCAATGTCCCAGATGTAGGAGTCCAGGCTCGTGTCTTTGGACGTTCTCTGGAACTCGAGGCAGGAGTACGCGGCTGCCAGCTTCCTGCCTCCATCAGGATGCCAAGACAGACCTGTGACGGTACGCTTCACCTCGTTAGGATCCCTGAAGACACAGGTGAAGACACACAGGTGAAGACACACAGGTGAAGACAGGTGAAGACACAGGTGAAGACACACAGGTGAAGACACACAGGTGAAAACACAGGTGAAGACACAGGTGAAGACACACAGGTGAAGACACACAGGTGTAGACAGGTGAAGACACACAGGTGAAAACACAGGTGAAGACACAGGTGAAGACACACAGGTGTAGACAGGTGAAGACACACAGGTGAAGACACACAGGTGAAAACACAGGTGAAGACACAGGTGAAGACACACAGGTGAAGACACACAGGTGAAGACACACAGGTGAAGAAAGGTGAAGACACAGGTGATGACACAGGTGAAGACACACAGGTGAAGACAGGTGAAGACACAGGTGAAGACACACAGGTGAAGACACACAGGTGAAGACAGGTGAAGACACAGGTGAAGACACACAGGTGGAGACAGGTGAAGACACACAGGTGAAGACACACAGGTGAAGACAGGTGAAGACACAGGTGAAGACACACAGGTGAAGACACACAGGTGAAGAAAGGTGAAGACACAGGTGATGACACACAGGTGAAGAAAGGTGAAGACACACAGGTGAAGACACACAGGTGAAGACACACAGGTGAAGACACAGGTGAAGAAAGGTGAAGACACACAGGTGAAGACACACAGGTGAAGACACAGGTGAAGACACACAGGTGAAGAAAGGTGAAGACACAGGTGATGACACACAGGTGAAGAAAGGTGAAGACACACAGGTGAAGACACAGGTGAAGAAAGGTGAAGACACACAAGTGAAGACACACAGGTGAAGACACAGGTGAAGACACACAGGTGAAGACACACAGGTGAAGACACACAGGTGAAAACACAGGTGAAGACACAGGTGAAGACACACAGGTGAAGACACACAGGTGAAGACAGGTGAAGACACACAGGTGAAGACACACAGGTGAAGACACACAGGTGGAGACAGGTGAAGACACACAGGTGAAGACACAGGTGATGACACAGGTGAAGACACACAGGTGAAGACACACAGGTGAAGACACACAGGTGGAGACAGGTGAAGACACACAGGTGAAGACACAGGTGAAGACACAGGTGAAGACACACAGGTGTAGACACAGGTGAAGACACACAGGTGTAGACAGGTGAAGACACAGGTGAAGACACACAGGTAAAGACACACAGGTGATGACACAGGTGAAGACACACAGGTGAAGACACAGGTGAAGACACACAGGTGATGACACAGGTGAAGACACACAGGTGAAGACACAGGTGAAGACACACAGGTAAAGACACACAGTTGATGACACAGGTGAAGACACAGGTGAAGACACACAGGTGATGACACAGGTGAAGACACAGGTGATGACACAGGTGAAGACACACAGGTGAAGACACAGGTGAAGACACAGGTGAAGACACACAGGTGAAGACACAGGTGATGACACAGGTGAAGACACAGGTGAAGACACACAGGTGAAGACACACAGGTAAAGACACACAGGTGAAGACACAGGTGAAGACACACAGGTGATGACACAGGTGAAGACACACAGGTGAAGACACACAGGTAAAGACACACAGGTGAAGACACAGGTGAAGACACACAGGTGATGACACAGGTGAAGACACACAGGTAAAGACACAGCACGTCACATATATTAGTATGTTGTGTTGTGGTGCTGAGCTGCAGAGGTGGAGGTTTATTTCTTCGGTGGTACTTTGGAGGACTTCCTCCACCTGTCGGGTTGTACCTGAACACGTTGATGGTCTTGGCGGACGCCGGCTCCTGAATTTCCTCCACCTCTTCCTCGTCCTCGAAGTACTCCGGGTAGATGTCCACTGAGTTGTTCTGTCCAATGCAGTGATCCGAGACCTGGACGTGATGACATCAAACAGGACGCTGTGACATCACAGCCGGAGGTGTGGGACTGATGTGGGTGGATGTGGACTGAGGTGAAGTGGGTGGATGTTGGTGGATGTGGACTGAGGTGGGTGGATGTGGACTGAGGTGAAGTGGGTGGATGTGGACTGGGGTGAAGTGGGTGGATGTGGACTGAGGTGAAGTGGGTGGATGTGGACTGAGGTGGGTGGATGTTGGTGGATGTGGACTGAGGTGAAGTGGGTGGATGTGGACTGAGGTGAAGTGGGTGGATGTTGGTGGATGTGGACTGAGGTGGGTGGATGTTGGTGGATGTGGACTGAGGTGGGTGGATGTGGACTGAGGTGAAGTGGGTGGATGTGGACTGAGGTGGGTGGATGTGGACTGAGGTGGGTGGATGTTGGTGGATGTGGACTGAGGTGGGTGGATGTTGGTGGATGTTGGTGTTGGGTCTTACTCCGCCCAGCTGCTGGATGCTGTTGATGTAGCTCTCGTCTTTCTCCACCTTCTTCCTGAAGCGGATGGTCTGCTCCATCTCCAAAGGGTTGACGTCTTTGGGCCACCCCCCCTCCACATGGTTTATCCCACAACTCTCCGACTCAAAGCGCTCGGTGTTCACCTGCAGACACAAAGAAGAACACCTGAGAACGCCTGAGAACACCTGAGAACCCCTGAGAACACCTGAGAACACCTGAGAACACCTGAGAACACCTGAGAACGCCTGAGAACCCCTGAGAACACCTGAGAACGCCTGAGAACGCCTGAGAACACCTGAGAACGCCTGAGAACGCCTGAGAACGCCTGAGAACCCCTGAGAACACCTGAGAACACCTGAGAACCCCTGAGAACGCCTGAGAACGCCTGAGAACCCCTGATAACGCCTGAGAACCCCTGAGAACGCCTGAGAACGCCTGAGAACGCCTGAGAACGCCTGAGAACCCCTGAGAACACCTGAGAACGCCTGAGAACGCCTGAGAACCCCTGAGAACACCTGAGAACGCCTGAGAACGCCTGAGAACGCCTGAGACGGGTGACTTGAACAGACTGTAGCTTTGGTACTTTAACTTCGGTACTCTAACTGTAGTTTTACTGTAGTGTTAGTACTCTAACTGTAGTTTTACTGTAGTTGTAGTACTCTAACTGTAGTTTTACTGTAGCGTTAGTACTCTAACTGTAGTTTTAGTACTCTAACTGTAGTTTTACTGTAGTTTCAGTACTCTAACTGTAGTTTTACTGTAGTTGTAGTACTCTAACTGTAGTTTTAGTACTCTAACTGTAGTTTTACTGTAGTTGTAGTACTCTAACTGTAGTTTTACTGTAGTTTTAGTACTCTAACTGTAGTTGTAGTACTCTAACTGTAGTTTTACTGTAATTGTAGTACTCTAACTGTAGTTTTACTGTAGTTTTAGTAGTTTTAGTACTCTAACTGTAGTTTTACTGTAGTTTTAGTACTCTAACTGTAGTTTTACTGTAGTTTTAGTACTCTAACTGTAGTTTTACTGTAGTTTTAGTACTCTAACTGTAGTTTTACTGTAGTTTTAGTACTCTAACTGTAGTTGTAGTACTCTAACTGTAGTTTTACTGTAGTTTTAGTACTCTAACTGTAGTTTTAGTACTCTAACTGTAGTTTTACTGTAGTTTTAGTACTCTAACTGTAGTTGTAGTACTCTAACTGTAGTTTTACTGTAGTTGTAGTACTCTAACTGTAGTTTTACTGTAGTTTTAGTAGTTTTAGTACTCTAACTGTAGTTTTACTGTAGTTTTAGTACTCTAACTGTAGCTTTACTGTAGTTGTAGTACTCTAACTGTAGTTTTACTGTAGTTTTAGTAGTTTTAGTACTCTAACTGTAGTTTTACTGTAGTTGTAGTACTCTAACTGTAGTTTTACTGTAGTTGTAGTACTCTAACTGTAGTTTTACTGTAGTTTTACTGTAGTTTTACTGTAGTTTTAGTACTCTAACTGTAGTTTTACTGTAGTTGTAGTACTCTAACTGTAGTTTTAGTACTCTAACTGTAGTTTTACTGTAGTTTTAGTACTCTAATTGTAGTTTTACTGTAGTTTTAGTACTCTAACTGTAGTTGTAGTACTCTAACTGTAGTTTTACTGTAGTTGTAGTACTCTAACTGTAGTTGTACTACTCTAACTGTAGTTGTAGTACTCTAACTGTAGTTGTAGTACTCTAACTGTAGTTTTACTGTAGTTGTAGTACTCTAACTGTAGTTTTACTGTAGTTTCAGTACTCTAACTGTAGTTTTAGTACTCTAACTGTAGTTTTACTGTAGTTGTAGTACTCTAACTGTAGTTTTACTGTAGTTTTAGTACTCTAACTGTAGTTTTACTGTAGTTGTAGTACTCTAACTGTAGTTTTACTGTAGTTGTAGTACTCTAACTGTAGTTTTACTGTAGTGTTAGTACTCTAACTGTAGTTTTACTGTAGTTTTAGTACTCTAACTGTAGTTTTACTGTAGTTTTAGTACTCTAACTGTAGTTGTAGTACTCTAACTGTAGTTTTACTGTAGTTGTAGTACTCTAACTGTAGTTTTAGTACTCTAACTGTAGTTGTAGTACTCTAACTGTAGTTTTAGTACTCTAACTGTAGTTTTACTGTAGTTGTAGTACTCTAACTGTAGTTTTACTGTAGTTGTAGTACTCTAACTGTAGTTTTAGTACTCTAACTGTAGTTTTAACTGTAGTTTTAGTACTCTAACTGTAGTTTTAGTACTCTAAATGTAGTTTTACTGTAGTTTCAGTACTCTAACTGTAGTTTTACTGTAGTTGTAGTACTCTAACTGTAGTTTTACTGTAGTTTTAGTACTTTTTAGTAGCTCCCTCTCACCTGGTGCTCGGACATGTCCCGGCAGGCCTGCGCCGCCTGGTCTCGGGGCGTTTTCTGGGTGAACTGCAGCGCCAGACTCGGGTCCGGAGGGACGTCCACCAGCAGCTCAGCAGGCCGGTCCGAGAGGAGACACTGCCGGCCAAACTCACTGCGCAGCTTCGTGTACACATGAACGATCTCCATGACTGTATTCGCCTCGGTTCGGTTCGGACGGTTCTGATCCGCGGAGCTGGCCGCACCGTTTGCTGTATCCTAGCAACGCCGTGACGCGGCGGGCGGAGGTATCCTAGCAACGCCGATTTTTTTTCTTTTGAACAAACTTTATTGAACTTTAACAGCTGAACGGAAACCATTCAAATCCGTTAGACAACAAACAACTACAGCACACATCATGAAAACGTTAAACAAACGTTAAACAAACGTTAACAACACATGTATTATTGTTTCAGTGTAAACGTGTCAGTAGCAGGAAACAGTTGATATGACATCACAATCATATATATATATATAATATATATATATATATATATATATATATATATGTGTGTGTGTGTGTGTGTGTACACACAGGGATGTAGTGGTAAAAAAAGAGGTGGGTAAACATTTTGGGATCGGGGGACCACGACGTTGTAAGGGCCAATTCATAGTCGACGCAAGGAGGCTACGATGTGTATTTTATGAAACAACTTTTCTGACACATAGGATTGTGTGTGTATGAGTGTTTGTAAATGTGCATGTGTGTGTACTTGTATGTGTGTGAATGCATGTATGTATGTTCCCTGAGGTCTCTACTCTGGATCAGTCATAATTCGAGATACACAATTCGCATGTTTGAGGTTTAATAAATCTTAATAAAGAGAAAAATAATGTCAGTGTGAAAGAAAGCAAAAAAAGAACAATATCAAATAATCATTATAGCACTGAACTTAACTCTGTAGCTACCCATAGTCATAACGTCACTCACAACAGTGTCCACAGAGCCTCTTTGTCTGTGTGCAGGGACGTGCACGTGGATCTGAAGCACGTCTCCATCTATTTGCCTTCTCTCTTTTCTTCTCTTTTCTTCTCTTGTAGTTGAGGCTGCTTCTTCATCCTCTCTTTGCCCTATTTTCCTCGTCTCACTATCTCCTCCTTCTGTCTCTCCTCCTGCTGTCTCTCCTGCTGTCTCTCCTGCTGTATCTCCTCCTGCTGTCTCTCCTGCTGTCTCTCCTCCTGCTGTATCTCCTCCTGCTGTATCTCCTCCTGCTGTCTCTCCTCCTGCTGTCTCTCCTCCTGCTGTATCTCCTCCTTCTGTCTCTCCTCCTGCTGTCTCTCCTCCTGCTGTTTCTCCTCCTGCTGTCTCTCCTCCTGCTGTTTCTCCTCCTGCTGTTTCTCCTCCTGCTGTCTCTCCTCCTGCTGTTTCTCCTCCTGCTGTTTCTCCTCCTGCTGTTTCTCCTCCTGCTGTCTCTCCTCCTGCTGTCTCTCCTCCTGCTGTCTCTCCTCCTGCTGTTTCTCCTCCTGCTGTTTCTCCTCCTTCTGTTTCTCCTCCTGCTGTCTCTCCTCCTTCTGTCTCTCCTCCTTCTGTCTCTCCTCCTGCTGTCTCTCCTCCTGCTGTCTCTCCTCCTGCTGTCTCTCCTCCTGCTGTTTCTCCTCCTTCTGTTTCTCCTCCTGCTGTCTCTCCTCCTTCTGTCTCTCCTCCTTCTGTCTCTCCTCCTGCTGTCTCTCCTCCTGCTGTTTCTCCTCCTGCTGTCTCTCCTCCTTCTGTCTCTCCTCCTGCTGTCTCTCCTCCTGCTGTTTCTCCTCCTTCTGTCTCTCCTCCTGCTGTCTCTCCTCCTTCTGTCTCTCCTCCTTCTGTCTCTCCTCCTGCTGTTTCTCCTCCTGCTGTCTCTCCTCCTTCTGTCTCTCCTCCTTCTGTCTCTCCTCCTTCTGTCTCTCCTCCTGCTGTCTCTCCTCCTGCTGTTTCTCCTCCTTCTGTCTCTCCTCCTGCTGTCTCTCCTCCTTCTGTCTCTCCTCCTTCTGTCTCTCCTCCTGCTGTTTCTCCTCCTGCTGTTTCTCCTCCTTCTGTCTCTCCTCCTGCTGTCTCTCCTCCTGCTGTCTCTCCTCCTTCTGTCTCTCCTCCTGCTGTCTCTCCTCCTTCTGTCTCTCCTCCTTCTGTCTCTCCTCCTGCTGTCTCTCCTCCTTCTGTTTCTCCTCCTGCTGTCTCTCCTGGCCCCGCAACAGTGTCTGTCTCTCCACCCCTATCTGTAAAATTAAATTAAAAGGGCACATGTGGACAAGTATTTCTGCCTAATCTGAATGCTATAGCCTTTTTAAAAAAACTAATGAAAAATAAACACACACAGAGAAGGGCGGGGACTTGCCCAACGTTACTTTAGGCTAAGTTCTCTATAGGCCTATTACAGTATATCTGTGACATGAAGTTAGCATGCTGTCATAATGACTTCGAGATTAACATGAAATGGCAACTATTTGTCTTATAATGCGCTACAAATACTGAATTTATGTTGATATGATAATTACCAAAAACTTTAGACTGCACTAACAACGGCATTGTCTGCCAGACAGGTAGGCTGATTTGTTGGCACGAGTTAACGTGAAGTTTAGGATTCTTTTTGGACTCACTGTGTCGAGATATTTTGCTGGTCTCAGCTGGAAGATTGCTGCCTCGACGCTTTAGAAATCGCCTAATATCCATTTCACCATAACTTCACACACGTACGTAATCAGTAACATGCAAGGTGCTCTGTCTTGTGGATCGAAGCACTGTAGTTGGTAGCGAAGCTAATGTAAACGTGTGGATGAAATCTCGCAGTCTGCTGGCTCCCACAAGAGGGCGAATTACTACGCGTATAGGCTACGCAGTGATAAAACCCACAAGAAGTCATGCTGGCAGGATCTACTAGTTGTAGGCAATTGAAAAATAACGGGAAAGCGTTATTAATATTTGTAGTTTATAAAACAAGAGACATGCGTGCGCAAACTGTATGTAGAGGTGCGTAAACGCTATTTCCAAAAATCTGGAGGTGGGTAAACGGCATTTACGTGCGTTTACCCACCACTACATCCCTGTATATATATATATATATATATATATATATATATATATATATATATATATATATACATATAGACACACACACACACACACAGCTTCAGCTTCACGTCCTGTCTGCACACTCGTGGCGTTTGAACTGAGACTGCCACGTGAAGCTTTTGCCACAGACGGAGCAGCTGAACGGTTTCTCCCCCGTGTGTGCCGCCATGTGTCTCGTCATGTGACCCTTCCGTGAGAATCTCTTCCCGCACACGGAGCAGGTGAAAGGTTTGACCCCGGTGTGTGTCCTCATGTGTTGGACCAGCGTGTGGCGCTGAGTGAAGCTGGTGTGACACACCGAGCAGCTGAACGGTTTCTCTCCCGTGTGAATTCTGAAGTGAGCGACTAAATCCGAGCGCTGCCTGAAGCTTTTCCCGCACAGCGAGCAGCTGAAGGGTTTCTCCCCGGTGTGCACCCTCATGTGTTTGTCCAGCGACCAGCTGTGACTGAAGCTGGTGTGACACACCGAGCAGCTGAAGGGTTTTTCTCCGGAGTGACACCTTGTGTGAGCGATCAGATGTTCCCGCCGGGTGAAGCTCTTACTGCAGAAGGAGCAGCTGAAGGGTTTCTCCCCGCTGTGACACCTCAGGTGTCTCTTCAGGTTCGTCTTGTGGCCGAACGTCTTCCCGCAGTCAGAACACGTGAACGAGTTCAAACCTGACCCAGCTTCTCTGTCGTCATCACTGACCTCCGCCTCAGACGAGTCTTCAGTCTCTAAACGGCCGTCTGGATCTGAGGTTCTGTCTGGTTCTGGATCTGAGGTTCTGTCTGGTTCTGGTCCTCCACAGTCCTCTCCATCAGCTTCTGTTTCCATGTGATGAAGCTGTGAGGACTGAGGTTTCTCTTCATCATCATCTTCACTCTTCACAGGGACAGGAAGTGATGTCACCTCCTCCTGACCACTCCACGCCTCCTCCTGCTCCTCTTTAATGTGTGGAGGTTCTGCTAGGTCCTCCCGGTCCAGGCTGGAGGGAACCTCTTCTTTACACGCCATCAGCTGCTGGCCGTCTGCAGGAAACAGAAACATCAGGTGTCCATCATAAGCTGAGCAGCTGGAGGACGTCAGAGAGAAAAGCAGCAAATATATTGAGTGTAAAGTCTGATCCAGTTGGAATAAAGTTCTGAAGCTGTGGTTCTGTTCAGGGATCAGTGAGGACTTGCCTTAGCACATCCTATCGTCGAGTCTTCAAATCATATATCATGTCTATATCTGTTCTGTGTGAAGGGGAGGACGGACCAAGCAGAATAGTGCAACAGTTTGACCCAGCAGCCTCATGTCAGGAAGTCCAACAGGAGTTACTGTGTTTATTAAACTGATACTGAAAACAGCCTCAGTGCTTTTATTTTTTAATATCTTTCTTTATTTGAAGTACTGTAGCAGTCCAAGAACAATCCTGATACAACATTTTCCTATACAGCAGAGAACTTCCATTGCTTTTCTGTATTATGCTTTTTATCCCTCCCACAATCCCTTTCATACTTACACCCATAGAACAATAAGCAAATAAATACAAATAGGTACAAAATGATAAGTGACCAAAATAAATAAATACTAATAAAGAAAATTAATAACAATAATTAAAAAAACAAATAAAAAAAAAGGGGGGGGGGCTCAATCAGTGTAGTCAGGCAAAGATGTTAAAGATTCAATATGATGTAAGAGAGGTCTCCATGTCCTCTCAAATAAGCTCAAGGAACCTTGGAGGGAGAATCTAGCCTCAGTGCTTTTATTGTGAAATCATTCATGAGGTTGAACGGTGCAGTTACCGTAAACTTCAAAATACAGGCGCACTGTTTCTACAGCGCTCTCACACACGCACACACTCTCTCTCACACACACACACACACACACAAACAGACACACACACACACACACTCTCTCTCTCTCTCACTCACACACACACACACACACACACACACACACACACACACACACACACACCACACACACACACACACACCGCCGCTCTGTGGCTAACTAGCATGCTGACCTACCTGCAGCTCGCTTCGCGCTCTTCATCCGGACGTACGGCGGCTCTGAAGGTTCAAACCTGCCGCTGACGGGACTCGAGCCGGACGCCATTTTAATGAAAACACTGAAGACGATCACTTCCAGATGTGACTTCCTGTCACCTGTCAAAATAAAAGTCATCAATTAATAATAAACAATAATCACATGATTCAGATTCAGGAGTGACCGGCCTGACCACCGTGGACCTGTCCCCCACTCACCGTGGACCTGTCCCCCCACTCACCGTGGACTGTCCCCCCACTCACCGTGGACTGTCCCCCCACTCACCGTGGACTGTCCCCCACTCACCGTGGACCTGTCCCCCCACTCACCGTGGACCTGTCCCCCCACTCACCGTGGACCTGTTCCCCCACTCACCGTGGTCATTGAGAATTTTTTTTGTCCCGGGCCCAGCCAAACCTGTCAGCGGCCCTGGTTATACTTCATATACTTCATATACTTTATATTTAAACTGTTTACTAGTAGTTGGCGAGGCTTGCAGGACTATGAATGGAGCACAGTGAAAAGGGGGCGGGGCTTGTAAAGGATCATTGTTGTACTGACAGGAAGTGATGTCATTTTTCATTATTAGCTAGTGAACGTGTCACTGTGGCATTCTGGGTAATTGTGATGTCATCTCTCACTATTTTCAGAATCTTTCAAACAATCGACGAACATCAAAGAGTTTTATTTGTTTATCACATCAACAGGAACAGGAAGTGAAGCTGTGTCGGCTCCTGCGTTCGACAGACAGACAGACAGACAGACAGACAGACAGACAGACAGACAGACAGACAGACAGACAGACAGACAGACAGACGCACGGTCACATGACAGCTTCAGCTCAGCTCTGATTGGATGACGGTGCTGGCAGAAACATTGATTCCAGGTTTATGTAAATGACAGGAAGTCCACTCACTTTCAAAATAAAAACAGACAGACTCAGTAATTATTCTGACATCGATGTGGGAAACGATGAGTCAGTTTAAATTCCTTCAAAATAAAACATCTCAGATCGCAGAATAATCGACCAATCAAGACGCGGCTGATGATTCCTTCATCAGCTTCAGGGTCTGTTTGGGTGAGTGATCACCTTTACCTGGACACTTCAGGCCAATCTCAGTTTGACAGAGCTGACAGGAATTTAGACACAGAAAGGTCAACTTTCAAAATAAAAGTTCCTGTGTAGACTCCAGACAAAAACGTTGACTAAGCAGCAACTTCCTCCTGAAGAACATGAAGCAACATTTTAACAACATTTTAACAACATTTTAACAACATTTAACAACATTTAACAACATTTAACAACACACTCCTGAAGTGTCCCTGAAACATTATTGAGACGCTCCGGGACCACAACCCGTACAGACAGTCCACAGAGATTTAACCTCAGGAGACGATGAACCAACTCTAATGGCGCTTCTCCACTGGCTGGTACCAGCTTGACTCGGTTCGACTCTACTCGACTCGACACGGTTTGGTTTGGGAGCTACCGTTCTCCACTACAAAATAGTTGAGGTACCAGTTGCTATGGTGACCGGAACACACACACACAGGAAGTATCTGACTTTAACGCGCGCGCAGAGAGGAGAGCACTAGATGTTTATATGTTTAAGACAAAGATGGACGCGATGGACGCGGCTTGACAACGACACTGACGTAACGGCAATAATGACTACGTCACCATTTAGTATCGGCTCAGCCCGTTTGGAACCTCGGCAGAGGTGGTACTAGAAATGGTACCAGGTACCAGGTACCAAGTTTTAGTAGTGGAAAAGCAAAAAAGCCGAGTAGAGTCGAACCGAGTCGAGCTGGTACCAGCCAGTGGAGAAGCGCCATATGTGATAGACCCCACTTGCTAACTGCTAACTGTCCTTACATGGACTTCCTGTAAATTGACACTAAAGCTTGGATGACATCACCAGAACTGTCCAATGAGCGAGTTACAGGTGAGTCCATGTGACTCAGGACTGCGTGGATCAGAGTTTCTGGCTGGTTCTGCTCCTGTTTGTCTCTGTGAGGACTCGTCTTCACTCTTCACAGGGACAGGACTGAACGTGAGCTCGTTGATCTCAGCCTGTCCTTGTCCAAGACCAGTCCAGACTCCCTGAAGGTGTGAGGCGGGTCCGACACACCTGTGGTTCTTGAGCTGGTAGTTCCAGGTGAACCTCTGAGCACAGGCGCTGCAGCTGAAGGGTTTCTCTCCGGTGTGCGTCCTCATGTGGAGCTGTAGATGTTCAAACCGGGAGAAACTTTTCCCGCACAGTGAACAGCTGTACGGTTTCTCTCCGGTGTGACACTTCAGGTGGTTCTGCAGGTGAGCCTTCTGCCCAAACCTTTTCCCGCACAGTGAGCAGCTGAAGGGTTTCTCTCCAGTGTGAGTCCTCATGTGGGTCTTCAGGTTCGAGTTCTGGTTGAACACTTTCCCGCACTGAGAGCAGCTGAAGAGTTTCTCACAAGAACTGTTCAAATAGTTTCTCCTGAGGAGGTCCAAACAGAACCGACGGTCTGGATCTGAGGTTCTGTCTGGTTCTGGATCTGAGGTTCTGTCTGGTTCTGGATCTGAGGTTCTGTCGGGTTCTGGATCTGAGGTTCTGTCTGGTCCTGGATCTGAGGTTCTGTCTGGTTCTGGTCCTCCACAGTCCTCTCCATCAGCTTCTGTTTCCATGTGATGAAGCTGTGAGGACTGAGGTTTCTCTTCATCATCATCTTCACTCTTCACAGGGACAGGAAGTGATGTCGCCTCCTTCTGGCCGCTCCACGCCTCCTCCTGCTCCTCTTAATGTGTGGAGGTTCTGCTGGGTCCTCCTGGTCTGAACTGGGGGGAACCTCTTCTTGACTGTCCGTCAGGTGCTGGCCGTCTGCAGGAAACAGGAAACAGTCTGTTAGCATGTTAGTGTGTGTGCTGATCAGTTCAGGTGTGTGTTCATGGAGGAGCTGTTCATGGAGGAGCTGTTCATGGAGGAGCTGTTCATGGAGGAGCTATTCATGGAGGAGCTGTTCATGGAGGAGCTGTTCATGGAGGAGCTGTTCATGGAGGAGCTGTTCATGGAGGAGCTATTCATGGAGGAGCTGTTCATGGAGGAGCTGTTCATGGAGGAGCTGTTCATGGAGGAGCTGTTCATGGAGGAGCTGTTCATGGAGGAGCTTGGCTGACAGCTGCTGATACATCAAGAGACTCGAGCTCGGCATGAAGCTGCATCTGTGTTCTGTTCTGTAGTGACCTCACATTTTGAACCCAGCTCCACCTGTGCAGCAGCTCCACCTGTGCAGCAGCTCCACCTGTGCAGCAGCTCCACCTCCTGGCCCATCACTCGGGCGGAGTAGATGCTGCAGACGTATGGCCGTTCAGTTACCGTACAGTGTGTAGTAGAGGTGCAGCACAGACCTGCTCGCTGTAACCGGAGCTCGGGCTTCAGCACCGCGTCCAGGAGTTCCCGCTGTCGCTGGTTCTCCTCTTTTAACCGACACAGCTGCTCCTCGTACTCCGACACGGCTCCTTCAAACAGCGCGAAGATCTCCTGCGCAGCCGCAGTTAGTCGCTGCTTCACCAGCGCTCTCATCGTGTGAACGTCAGACATGATGGACACACTGAGGATCACTTCCGGGTCACTTCTGCTCCTCGTCTTCTTCCGGTTGCTGAGCGGAACGAGCCGGGAGGAGACAGCGACCCGTCTAAAGACTGAAACCTGGACGTAGTCTCCGAGACGTCCCACAGACTGTCTAAAACCTGGACGTAGTCTCCGAGACGTCCCCACAGAGTCTTCCTAAAACTGGACGCTAGGCAGATCGTGACGTCCCCGCAGGTCTGGAAACCTGGACGGAGTGTCAGAGACGTCCCCC
>CM014097.1:31342360-31357360 GCA_004119915.2 Collichthys lucidus
GTCTGTCCACAGACAGTCTGTCCACAGACAGTCTGTCCACTGTCCTCCTGTCCTGCTATAAAACCAGCTGCTGCTCAAACCGCGGTGCTGCTGGGACAGTGACTGCTCCTGGAGCCCCGCCCATAATCAAGGTATGTTTTGAATTTCCAGCCAAACCCAGGGTTCGCTTTCTCGAGCGTGGCGGCTCGCCTGCTCCTCGATCATGGAGCCACGTTAAACTCAGATCTCTGACACTGAAGACAAAGCAGTCTCTGTCCCTGAACGTCCTCACACAGACAGATGTCCCCGCCTCATGGCTCTGCCACCTGTCCTCTCAGGACAGTCCAAACTTTTACTTACCAGTTCCTACAGATCACATCTGTCCTCTACAGCTGGACATGATACATCTGTCCTCTACAGCTGGACATGACACATCTGTCCTCTACAGCTGGACGTGACACATCTGTCCTCTACAGCTGGACGTGACACATCTGTCCTCTACAGCTGGACATGACACATCTGTCCTCTACAGCTGGACATGACACATCTGTCCTCTACAGCTGGACGTGACACATCTGTCCTCTACAGCTGGACGTGACACATCTGTCCTCTACAGCTGGACGTGACACATCTGTCCTCTACAGCTGACACATCTGTCCTCTACAGCTGGACGTGACACATCTGTCCTCTACAGCTAGACGTGACACATCTGTCCTCTACAGCTGGACGTGACACATCTGTCCTCTACAGCTGGACGTGACACATCTGTCCTCTACAGCTGACACATCTGTCCTCTACAGCTGGACGTGACACATCTGTCCTCTACAGCTGGACGTGGACATGACACATCTGTCCTCTACAGCTGGACGTGACACATCTGTCCTCTACAGCTGGACGTGACACATCTGTCCTCTACAGCTGGACGTGACACATCTGTCCTCTACAGCTGGACGTGGACATGACACATCTGTCCTCTACAGCTGGACGTGACACATCTGTCCTCTACAGCTGGACACGACACATCTGTCCTCTACAGCTGGACACGACACATCTGTCCTCTACAGCTGGACGTGACACATCTGTCCTCTACAGCTGGACGTGACACATCTGTCCTCTACAGCTGGACACGACACATCTGTCCTCTACAGCTGGACGTGACACATCTGTCCTCTACAGCTGGACGTGACACATCTGTCCTCTACAGCTGGACGTGACACATCTGTCCTCTACAGCTGGACGTGACACATCTGTCCTCTCAGTCAGACTTGTTTTGGTCTCCTCAGTTTATGTAAAACATTTATTTATATTTTAATCTGATCTCTCATGTAAACTCACTTTACTGTGAGGGGTTACCATGGAAACAGCATGCTGCGTTTATGTAGAGCTCTATGGACTGGCAGCACCTGTGTGTGTGTGTGTGTGTGTGTGTGTGTGTGTGTGTGTGTGTGTGTGTGTGTGTGTGTGTTCCAGAAACATCCAGAAAACACCGGAAACCAAGCTGTCCTTCACAATAAATGCCTCCCTTTCCGTCGTGTTTCAAAGTTAAAGTCTTCATGAGGTGAATTCGTGTATTTCCGGTCAGATATGATGAGAAATGTTTGATTTCGCATTTGAACCGGATGTTTAGAAACACGTTGAAGCTGAAACATTGGCGTGGAGCTTTTATTTTGAAATGACTCAGAGGAAGCTGTGTGTTATTTAATGAGCTTGACGCACGCGCAGAGCTCATTAAACCTGCAGCAGCGCGAGGAGTCTGTGAGAGAACAAAGAGGCCGACAGAGAGGTGAGACATGATGATGATGATGATGATGATGATGATGATGATGATCTCAGGTCAGTCTGTCTTTGATGTCACGCTCACACTGTTCGGGTAGAACCGGATTTAATCCATCCGAGCGGCCAACGCCTCTCTCACACACACACCACACACACACACACACACACACACCGGCTACAATCCGGTGGTGTTCGTGTCGTCAGGAGCCGGTTCCAGTCTCGCCGGGCCCGTCCTGGGTCTCGGTGTCAGGTGCATCATCACGCTCCGGTTATTTCAGTCCGTGTTGACAACATGACCCAGTTCAACCCGGGACAGAAGTATCCGAGTAAAAATACTCCGTTACCGTCACACAGTGACGTCATGACTCAGAAGAGAAAAACATCTGACCTGAAATCACAAATCAAAAGCCTGAGACTGAGACTGAGACTAAGACTGAGACTGAGACTGAGACTAAGACTGAGACTAAGACTGAGATTGAAACTGAGACTAAGACTGAGACTGAGATTGAAACTGAGACTGAGACTGAGATTGAAACTGAGACTGAGACTGAGATTGAAACTGAGACTAAGACTGAGATTGAAACTGAGACTAAGACTGAGATTAAAACTGAGACTAAGACTGAGATTGAAACTGAGACTAAGACTGAGATTGAAACTAAGACTGAGACTAAGACTAAGATTGAAACTAAGACTAAGATTGAAACTAAGACTGAGATTGAAACTGAGACTAAGACTGAGATTGAAACTGAGACTAAGACTAAGATTGAAACTAAGACTGGGAATGAAACTGAGACTAAGACTGAGATTGAAACTGAGACTAAGACTAAGATTGAAACTAAGACTGGGATTGAAACTGAGACTAAGACTGAGATTGAAACTAAGACTGAGACTAAGACTAAGATTGAAACTAAGACTGAGACTAAGACTAAGATTGAAACTAAGACTGAGATTGAAACTGAGACTGAGATTGAAACTGAGACTAAGACTGAGATTGAAACTGAGACTGAGATTGAAACTGAGACTAAGACTAAGATTGAAACTAAGACTGGGATTGAAACTGAGACTAAGACTGAGATTGAAACTGAGACTGAGACTAAGACTGAGATTGAAACTGAGACTAAGACTGAGATTGAAGCTAAGACTGAGACTAAGACTGAGATTGAAACTGAGACTAAGACTGAGATTGAAACTGAGACTGAGATTGAAACTGAGACTAAGACTGAGATTGAAACTAAGACTGAGACTAAGACTAAGATTGAAACTAAGACTGAGATTGAAACTGAGATTAAGGGCCAATCCCATTTCTATTTTCTACCCCTTGCCCCGTCAATAGGAGGGGCGAGGGGTAGGGCTGAAAAGCAATCCCTACGAAATGGGACACCCCTCCAACACTCGCATACGTCAGCAGTTCGCGCCGCTACTTATGACGTAAACAAAAGGCGACAATTACCAAACATACATCGTTAGCTCGCTGCTACACGCTAATCCAGCGATTCCCCACCTACGTTTACCTTTATGGAGAATGTCACCACTACACATTGTGACAATGTCAAGCTTTATACAACACTTCACAACCGAGTTTAATGGCGGCGACATCTCCCAACGGACATAAATTGTTTTTCATAAATAACTATTTATAACTGTTGATACATTTATGTCTGTTGGGAGATGTCGCCGCCATTAAATTCGGTTGTGTTGTCGTTGACAATGCCGCGTTGTGTTATGGGAAATGTTTCGTAGCCCTCCTTTCAGAGTCAGCCTGCCTCAACCGCTCACTTTGGAGGGGTTCAAAGCCGATCCCCTACCTACGCCTTCGAGTTCAGGAGAACTGGGATAACCCTACCACTGAGACTAGATTGATCTGTCAGTTTTTTGTCATTAGCTGCACAGACTGTCTAAAACCTGGACGTAGTCTCTGTGACGTCCCCACAGACTGTCTAAACCTGGACGTAGTCTCCGTGACGTCCTCGCAGACTGTCTAAACCTGGACGTAGTCTCTGTGACGTCCCCGCAGACTGTCTAAAACCTGGACGTAGTCTCCGTGACGTCCCCACAGACTGTCTAAACCTGGACGTAGTCTCCGTGACGTCCCCGCAGACTGTCTAAAACCTGGACGTAGTCTCCGTGACGTCCCCGCAGACTGTCTAAAACCTGGACGTAGTCTCTGAGACGTCCCCGCAGACTGTCTAAAACCTGGACGTAGTCTCTGAGACGTCCCCGCAGACTGTCTAAAACCTGGACGTAGTCTCTGTGACGTCCTCGCAGACTGTCTAAAACCTGGACGTAGTCTCTGTGACGTCCCCACAGACTGTCTAAACCTGGACGTAGTCTCTGTGACGTCCCCACAGACTGTCTAAACCTGGACGTAGTCTCTGTGACGTCCTCGCAGACTGTCTAAACCTGGACGTAGTCTCTGTCCTCCATCTGTCCTCACACTCGTCTCTGTGGCGTGTTGATGACGTCATGTGATCTCCTGTTTTTTTCTGTCAGGTTAAACATGATGGAAAAATCAAACAGCCAATACGATTCCTTCCTGTTCTGGAGGCAGCCAATCCCGGCCCTCGACCTGTCCGAGCTGGAGGACCTGGGTTTGACTGACGCTCAGCCGGCCCGTGGCGTGAAGGGAAAAGACAAGTCGTCCTCTGTGAGGAGTCAGGATGAGGAGGTGAGGCCACACCCTGCAGCCAGCTGTGTCACCTGATTACCACCTGTTTCCATGGTAACAGCTGTTTACCTGTCTGTCTGTTCACCTGTCTGTCTGCAGGGCGGGCTCGCTGAGTTCTCCTCCTTTAACTATTGGAGAGCTCCCATCGCTGATGTGGACGCTCTGCTGGCCGACCTCAACTTGCTGCTCTGAAACCTCCATCACCTGACCTCTGACCTCTGACCCCGGGTCAGCCTGACCTCAGCCGGGGTCAGAGGTCGCTCTGACAGACAGGTCTGTGTCTCGCTGTGAGTGCCATCATGGAGCTTAGACGTACGGAAACAGGAAGTAGAAGAAGAAGAAGGTGATGATGTCATGAATGCAGAAAACAAACAGGAAGTTTGAGTGTTTGCTCTCAGCCGAGTGTGAGGACAGTGAACGCATCACGATGACATCACAGTGATGCATTTAAAAATGAACCAGCTTCCTGATGGCAGACGACGGCGTGACACAGATCCACCTGTCTGCTCCACTCCTGACCCTGGTCCTGGTCCTGACCCTGGTCCCCGTCCAGTTTTAATGAAACCGTTTGATGGTTTTCTGATCAGATAATTAAAGGTTGAATGTTTGATGTCAGATTAACTTATTATTTATTGATGCGTTCTAGTTTTTGTTTCCATTCGTGCCTTTTTGTTGCTGCTTCGTTAAGTCGCCTCATTAATTATTCATGTTATTATTTCTGTTTGCTGAGCGGGCCTCACCTGTTTACCTGCACACCTGTTTACCTGCACACCTGCCAACAATAAACGTCTTCTTTTGAGCAGTGACTTGTGTTCTGTCATAAACTCTTCACCTGATATTTAAATATTTACACTAACTGTATTTTCAGCTGGCTGATTTGACGTCTCGTGGACGAAGACGGATGAATGTTGTTTCAATAAATACAAACTCAAGGATAATTTAATAGAAATCTTTATTGAAGTAAAACAAACATCAAAACTAAAATCAGCTGGAAATAATCCGACAGGTTGATGACGTCACAGATTTATTGATCAGTGGAACAAAATGGCGGCCGTGTCTTCGTTTCATCGCATTAATTATTCATTGTTTATAATTAACGGGGCTCTGCGGGCGGGAGCGCGCCTCGTGCCCGCGCGGATCCGGGACCAGCCGCCTGTGTCCTCCTTCACGCGCAGGCGCACTGACGCGCCGCTCGCGCTGACCTGAGGTCCGTTCCCGCGTGTCGTCACAGAGCCCGCCCACAGGGAGGTCACTCTCTGGCTTCCACCTCCGGTGTCGAGGGGCCGCCATCTTTGTAACAGAGAAAACACAAAAATAACTCGTTTCAAACTTCTGCTCGGCAGGTGAGCGCACCTGTCAGCCTCTGAACCGCAGCAGGAGACGTGAACTCGCGGGAACCCACGAGAGAAGAAGGTAAAACATTTAAATTTGACCTGTAACAGTCTGCGCGCGCACAGGCTAACGGGGCTAGCTGCTAAAGCAGCGCTAATGTTGACACTGAAGACCACACTTCCGGTCAGGACTTTCAACATAAAACATCGGCGGACAGCGTTAATGCTCATATTTCTTCCGGATACACTCAGTCTGTCCACATCAGCTCTGACGTCAGAATTAATCATTTAATTTAAGTGTTCGTCATCACTGACAGCGTTTCCTTTTTTTAGAGTAACTCGTCTTACGCTCTTATTTTGAAGGCTACATCCACGACATCCGGGCGTGTGCTGGCTGCCTGTCGCGAGCTTGGCGCAGTAAACAGCTCGCGAGCCGCGGTGGCGCCCTAATGTCGCTGTTTGTGCGCATTGTTGATTAAAGTTTGCGCATCGCTGACCCGTGCGCACCGCGGAGGGAGAAGAAAGCGCGCCAGCCGCTTCACGCGCGGAGGGATCTGTTCTGTTTAGCTGGCTAGCGTGCTAACATTAGCAGAGAAGAGCGCGCGACTCTCCGCTCAAACCTGCACGCGGTGAGTATCTCCTGCGTCCGTGCTGCGGCGGGAAAAAACCCGCACGTCTGCTCGTCCTCCGCGTGCCGGGGTCACCGACACACACCGGCGCGCGGAGAGTTTCTCCCGTTAAAATCGTCCCGTCCGCGGGCTGACGGCGCGTGCCTGAAGAATGCTAGTTAACCGGATGTGGAAGTAGTTTTTTCTCCGCGTGTAAAATAGGAAATTTCTGTGTGACTTCCCCCGGAAAACCAACAACTTAATATCAAACGGTTTCCTGTCTGCGTCGCTGTAAATGTTTCGGTGCAGCACGTCACGGTGTTTACCGGCCGGGCCGTCGGATCACATCCCGGGGACACGAAGCCGGGGTACGTGGCACATGGCGGACTCTTTCTGCCCGGGCAAAGGCGCGTAAAATGGCTCCTCGGCCGCGGAGGAAAAAACCTCGTCCTCCGCCACTGTTTCTCAATCATGGTGCCGGGTTCCATTATCGGTCAGGCGGCTAACTCACTTAGCTTGGCGCTCTGTGCGGATAAAATGATAAATGTGAATAATAAATGTTTTTCATCTTCAGACAAACTGCTGGCTCCGCGCTGCAGCTGTCACGTGACACTCCGTCTGTTTGTTGCTCGTGTGTAGTTTCATCTGCAGTCTTTAGCGCTCAAAACACACACTGTGGCTGTGAATCCATTATCGGACACACGGTTGTTTTTACCGCTCGTGGATTCAAACGTGCAGCTCAGATGTTTGTGCAGCTGATCGTGAATAAAATGAATCCACAGAGACAAACAGGACCCGCCCAGGAGGGACATCACATTACATCACATTACATTACATTTAGCAGACGCTCTTATCCAAAGCGACTTACAGAGGAGGACATGAGCTGACACAGAGTAGTTGTTAGTTTGTTAGTTTTAGGCAGGGAAGCATTCTGGACAAAGAAAGGTTTCTACAAGTTGTTTAAAGGTAGAAAGGGATGTTGCTGTTCTTGCAGACGTTGGTCGGTCATTCCACCATTTGAGAAGAGTTTAGAGTGACCTCGCTTTGTGAGAGGCGAGGGTACAACTAGACGGTTTGACGGACATGTCCGATAATGGACACGTAGCCGTTAGCTTAGTTTGAGAGTCATCATGACTGAATATTTAAACAAACCAATCACACTGATCAGACATTTTATTTTCTGCATCAAAACATGAGCTCAGTCTCACACACACACACACACACCATCAGACGCTGCCAATCACAGCATGATGGTGTGTGTGTCCGCCGTGAAACAGGAAATTGCTCGCTCGCACTCTGCTGAACTCCACAGGACGTGTTCAGTGTGCGACGTGGCCTCCGGAGCTGATGGCACCAGAACCCCGCGGCCCGGGTCAGAGGCAGGGGCCGCTCAGCTGTTTGTGACGACACGAGCAGATTGACCAGTTCACTGAGTGTGTGTGTGTGTGTGTGTGTGTGTGTGTGTGTCAGATGTCATTGGTGGACCTCGGGAAGCGTCTGCTGGAGGCGGCTCGTAAAGGTCAGGACGATGAGGTCAGAAACCTGATGGCCAACGGAGCGCCGTTCACCACCGACTGGGTGAGACAGGAAGTGATCAGACAGACAGGAAGTGCGTGTTGTTTGTCTCCCCGCCCTGACGTGTCCGTCTGTGTGTCCTGTAGTTGGGGACGTCCCCGCTCCACCTGGCCGCTCAGCACGGTCATTACTCCACGGCCGACGTCCTGCTCCGAGCCGGCGTCAGCAGAGATGCTCGCACCAAAGTGGACAGGACGCCGCTGCACATGGCGGCTGCCGAGGGTCACACGGTCATCGTGGAGCTGCTGGTCCGGGTGAGGGGCGCCTTCTGTACTGTAACCTTTAAAGAACCTTTAAAGAACGTGTTCTGACTGTCTGACGGCCTTTCAGAGCGGCGCCGACATCAACGCCAAAGACATGCTGAAGATGACGGCGCTTCACTGGGCGGCGCAGCACGGCCATCACGGCGTGGCCGAGACGCTCATCAAACACGGAGCCGACGTGCACGCGCTCAGTAAGTTCGACAAGACGCCGTTCGACATCGCGGTCGACATCCAGAACACAGAGCTGATGCTGCTGCTGCAGGTACACACCTGAACAGACCGCTACTTCCTGTTTCATGACCACTACTTCCTGTTTCCTGAACTCTACTTCCTGTCTGTGTCAGGAGGGCATGCAGAACCAGGTGAACATGAACCAGGTGAACATGAACCAGGTGAGTATGAACATGGAAACCAGCAGCACGACCAACCAGCCGCAGTTCATCATCCAGGGAATCCCCGCCATCCAGGGGGGCGTGGTCAACCTGGCCGAGCTGCTCAACAAGGCCAACGCAGGTATGCACACCTGAAGGCGTGTGAATGTCTGAGCGTGTGCGATGGAGTTGTGACGTCTGCTCTCTGTGTCTCAGGTGACTCTGAAGAAGCCATGGCCGCCAGCGCTCTGGACTCCAACATCCAGCATGCCGCTGTGGTCAACGAGGGCGGGCAGAGGGTCATCACCATAGTAACAGACCAACACGGCAACCTGCAGACCACCGGAGGGATGGCGCCGCCGTTCTTTGTCACCATGCAGCACGGACAGCAGAGTACGATGCAGAGTCTCAAGTCTTTAGTCTGAGCTTTAGTCTTTAGTCTGAGCTTTAGTCTTTAGCCTGGTATTTAGTCTGAGCTTTAGTCTTTAGTCTGAGCTTTAGTCTTTAGTCTGGTATTTAGTCTAATATTTAGTCTAAGCTTTAGTCTTTAGTCTGGTATTTAGTCTAATATTTAGTCTAAGCTTTAGTCTTTAGTCTGGTATTTAGTCTAATATTTAGTCTGAGCTTTAGTCTTTAGTCTGGTATTTAGTCTGAGTCTAATATTTAGTCTGAGCTTTAGTCTTTAGCCTGGTATTTAGTCTGAGCTTTAGTCTTTAGTCTGGTATTTAGTCTGAGCTTTAGTCTGAGCTTTAGTCTTTAGTCTGGTATTTAGTCTGAGCTTTAGTCTTTAGTCTGGTATTTAGTCTGAGCTTTAGTCTGAGTCTAATATTTAGTCTGAGCGTTAGTCTTTAGTCTGAGCTTTAGTCTTTAGTCTGAGCTTTAGTCTTTAGTCTGGTATTTAGTCTAATATTTAGTCTAAGCTTTAGTCTTTAGTCTGGTATTTAGTCTAATATTTAGTCTGAGCTTTAGTCTTTAGTCTGGTATTTAGTCTGAGTCTAATATTTAGTCTGAGCTTTAGTCTTTAGCCTGGTATTTAGTCTGAGCTTTAGTCTTTAGTCTGGTATTTAGTCTGAGCTTTAGTCTTTAGTCTGGTATTTAGTCTAATATTTAGTCTAAGCTTTAGTCTTTAGTCTGGTATTTAGTCTGAGCTTTAGTCTTTAGTCTGGTATTTAGTCTGAGCTTTAGTCTTTAGTCTGAGCTTTAGTCTAAGTCTAATATTTAGTCTGAGCTTTAGTCTTTAGTCTGATATTTAGTCTGAGCTTTAGTATTTAGTCTGAGCTTTAGTCTAGTCATTAGTCTGAGTCTGATATTTAGTCTGAGCTTTAGTCTAGTCTTTAGTCTAGTCTTTAGTCTGGTATTTAGTCTTAGCTTTAGTCTGATCTTTAATCTAAGTCTGATATTTAGTCTAAGCTTTAGTCTTTAGTCTGATATTGAGTCTGAGCTTTAGTCTTTAGTCTGGTCTTAGTCTCAGCCTGGTCTTTGGTCTTGCAGTGTTGGCAGTGCCGGCTAACACAGTGACGGAGGAGGTGGTGACGGAGGAGCCTCAGCCTGCTCCATCCAGGAAGAGGAAGCTGGAGGCGACCACCAACCACACCGACTCCGGAGAGACGGTGAGCAACACCTACCTCCTTCATCTGCTCCTTCTTCACCTCCTCCTTTGTGTCCTCTCCTCCTCACCCCCTTTGTCTCCTTCAGGAGTTGTTGCAGAGGCAGCTGCTGGAGGCGAATAGGAAGGCGCAGGAGTACCGTCAGCAGCTGCTGCGTAAGGAGCAGGAGGCGGAGGAGTACCGCATCAAGCTGGAGGCCATGTCGCAGAGTCAGGCCAACGCCAACAACGCCGCCAACGCCTCTGCTGCCAACGCCGCCAGCCCTGAGGAGGTGGTGGGAGGGGAGGAGGACGAGGAGGAGGCAGCGGCTGGCATGGTGGAGGAGGAGGGAGAGATGGTGGTGCTGCAGGAGGGAGGCATCATCATGGAGGGGGAGGAGGGTCAGGTGACGCTGGTGGAGACGGGGGGAGAGACGGCGGAGGTCAGCTCCTAACAGAGAGGGGGTAGGAGGGGGGAGGAGGTGGAGACACAAACGGCCTCCCAAAAACTGAAGGAGGAGAAAGACTAAACAGACGGAACAGAGAGGAGTTCAGTCACGCACCATTTTGATCCCAGCAGGGAGGCAGAACGGCTTCTCTGAAAAGACAGAAGAGGGACGCCGACTGAAGACAGACGTGTGCAAAAGCCACGCCGCTGGATCGAAGGAGACCAACTGAAGGAGTAACTGAGGAGGAGGTGGGAGGCACAATGTGCGCCGCTCGGAGGCACATGTACTCTTTTACTTTCTGTTGTAACCAGTGATTCCGAATAGTGACACGAGGTCGAGTCCTCCCTGTACGCTGCACCATTCTGCTTCAATCACCCAGTCTTTGAGTCTAGCTGGGCGTCCTCAGTGTCTCCGCCATGCTCGCGTGTTTTCCTCCATCTGATGCCTTCATGACACTTTGCTGTAGCCGGCACCATTTTGTGTCCCTTAAAGAGTCCAGGCTGAGCTGAGAACAGGAGCTGTTTGTTTTGCTTCCCGATGATGATCTGAAGCAAGGAAGCCGAATGGTTCGTCTCTGTTTTTAACCCTTTAAATACTCGCGGTGTGTTCATGGCCCCATCGGGACATTTGGTCATCGTCTGCTCTGGGCTCACTGCAGACAAAGAGGAGTTTAAGGACGCTCAGAAATCTGAAGTTTAAATCCAAAGAACAGTTCAGTGTCAGTCAAACCTCCAGGCGTACTTCCTGCTGAGTCCAAACTGACCTAATGTCTCAAATTTAACAGAACTTTGATAAAATGCTCAGAAATACGTCACAGTGTGGCCTGCAACAAGCTGGACCTGGTCCTGGTCCGCTAACAGCTCACCTGTCCGCTCACCTGTCCCTCCTCTGATGTTTGAGTTGAGTATGAAAGTTATTTTTATAAGCTCAGCGAAGCCAACCTTTTTCTATGTACATATAAAGTTGTATTTTTTTAACTGTACCTGAACGCTTCATGATGATGTAATGATGATGATGATGATGATGATGATGATGGCTGCATTGGTAATCTGAAATATAAACACTTTTTTTTTTTTTTTTTTGAATAAGAACTTCGGTTTTGTGTTTTTGGTGCTTCTGCACGGTGACACCTGAACGCCTCGTGCTGAGTTCAGGGTCAGAAAAACAGCTGGTTACTGTACAAACATAACGTTGTTATTGTTAACGGTTATGATGAACAGAAAGCTTTAGCATAACCACATGTTAAAGTAGCTAGCCATTAATTAGCTGCTGCTAACAGAACTGGGCTCAGCAGCTGGCCCGGACCGGGTTGGAGCACAGGGACCAACGGGGAATAACGTGACAGTACCGAGGTGACTTACAGACTTCATGATGGAAACACTGAACAGGAGCAGGAGAACTAAAGCTAATATAATGAAGCTAACATTGAGGATCCAGCTGGTTGGAGATAGTGCTAACATAGCTAACTGCTAACATAAGCTAATGTTGTAGATGCTATAGCTAATATAGCTAACTGTTAACATAAGCTAATGTTGTAGATGTTATAGTTAATATAGCTAACTGTTAACATAAGCTAATGTTGTATATGTTATAGTTAATATAGCTAACTGCTAACATAAGCTAATGTTGTAGACGTTATAGTTAATATAGCTAACTGCTAACATAAGCTAATGTTGTAGACGTTATAGCTAATATAGCTAACTGCTAACATAAGCTAATGTTGTAGACGTTATAGCTAATATAGCTAACTGCTAACATAAGCTAATGTTGTAGACGTTATAGCTAATATAGCTAACTGCTAACATAAGCTAATGTTGTAGACGTTATAGCTAATATAGCTAACTGCTAACATAAGCTAATGTTGTAGACGTTATAGTTAATATAGCTAACTGCTAACATAAGCTAATGTTGTAGACGTTATAGTTAATATAGCTAACTGCTAACATAAGCTAATGTTGTAGATGTTATAGTTAATATAGCTAACTGCTAACATAAGCTAATGTTGTAGATGTTATAGTTAATATAGCTAACTGCTAACATAAGCTAATGTTGTAGATGTTATAGCTAATGTAGCTAACTGCTAACATTAATTGTTACTAGCTATCCACAGTCCGCCATCTTTGTACAGGAGCCCTGAACGGACAAACTGAACTATTTAGCTTTAGATGTGTTTTTACATGGGAAAGTGAGAGGTGAGGTGAGGGCTATTCAGTGAATGACACACAGACCAACATTAGAATAAAACAGTGACTCGTAGTTTGGCTAACAGAGCTTTCAGTCAGAAATGCAGTAAGTGGACCTTGAGTTTGTGTTGTTTGTTTGACCTTCAGCCCGGGGACTTCATCATGGTAGAAAGCTCCAGCATGAGCAGACTCATTAGTGACTGAGTAAAGATAACGTGCTAATTACAAAAAGTGTTTACATCAATACGAACTGATTATAGTGGATCAGGTTTGATTGATGGATCGTTCATCCAATCACAGAGCGAGGAGGACAGCGTGACCCCGCCCCCAGCCGTCTTATCTTCCTACAACCTTGCGCTGTTTTTGATGCCTCCTGTGACGTTTAACCGCGTTGTTGAGGTTTTCTGTAACATCCGGCTGCGCTGTTTGTTAATTCGTCATTTAAATAAATAATTACAGACTAATTTATTCATATTTAACAACTACAGCTCCCATGAGGCTTCCACGCGCCGCCGCTGGCTTTCGGAAGATATTCCCGCCCAGCGCGTGGATTATGGCAGCTCAGTCCTGATTGACGTGCCCGCCGTCCAATCAGCGGCGGCGGAATGGCGCGCGGCCAACCCTGTGCGGTGGGGGGCGGGGCCGTAGGAGGGGGTAGGGCGCGAGGTATCATGGAGGATCAGTAGGCAAACTGTGGCCGTCAGAGAAGAGCCGCTGCTGCGCTGATCCCGGGACTTTGTCAACTGTTCGCCGCCCCGCCGAACCGAGACAGAATGGACATGAAGAAGAGGATCACCTTAGAGCTGCGGAACCGGAGCCCGGCGGAGGTGAGCCTCTTTATATGAACTACATTTGAATTGTTGCTTGAAATAGCCCGGGAGGTGAAGCCTCCCCCCGCGCTCATCACATGGAGTCCGCTTACGAGAACACTACGAGCGGCAAGTTTGCTCCCGGACACTCGGTCTGTTTTCACCGTGTATCGATCCGGTTATACTTTGATCACACACCGCCCGCAGCTCGGCTGAGACCGAGAGCCGCTATCCCGGATCAGAGCATCTCAAGCGGCTCCGTCCGCCCGCCCCTCCTCCTCTCCGGTGAAGCCGTCACCCAGGGAGGCTCCGCGGGCACAAATCATCTCGTTAGAGCGTCACACGCGGGATGGAAGTCCGTTTGACGGTCAAAGTGCTCCGTTATGTCCCGCGGAGCGTCACCGAAAAACAGCTGAACTTTTAATCAGTTACCGGCCGCTCGGAGCACTTTAACGGAGAATATCGCCGCACAGAACGACATGAACGGGCGGGTGGTTAGTTTGTAAACAGGGCGGCTGTTGACGCGGGTGTACCGGGTGTGCGGGAGTCTCTCCGCGGGCTGCTGTCTCTCTTCGACGTCGGCTGGAGCTCCGTCGTCCTCTGCGAGCGGACATCTTAGTCTTAGTCGACGGCGGCTTAAACTCGGACGGAAGCTGCTCGTCGTGTTTCCCGCCGACATTTTATCAAACTTCTCTCGGTCAAACCGACTTCACGGTTCCATTTAACGGCGTTTTAAGGCGGGACTCGACGCTCCCGCGCCGCCACCGAGGCGCACGGAGGTCGGTCACAGAGACATTTTGAGTCGGGAGCTCGTGCTCAGTGGGAGTAACGCGTTACCGACTTAACGTTACATCAAGCGGATTAACGCGTTTAGACGAATATTAATACTCTGTTCAAACAAGTTAGACGTTACTGTAACGGGATTACCGTGTAACGAGTTTACATGACGGTCAAATGGCGTTACAGTAACAGATTACTGTGAGAGTACAACCGGCGCTTTAATCCGCATTAAACAGTTTGAATGTAAACCGAGTGTGTGTGTGTGTTTGTTATATAACCGAACAGCGTCAGTTGAACACACACACACACACACACACAGTCACGGTTCAGACTTTATCTCCACACTCACTGGTGTCATGTTTTATGAATTGGGGGATGCCAGCAGATGGTGTGTGGAGACCCCCCCCCCCCCACACACACACACACACACACTTCATTGATGCCTGTTGGCCTGCAGGCTGAAGCTCTGTGCGTTATATAAGCAGAAGCAAAGAACTCTGGGAAAAAAGAGCAACTGCCCGCAGACTGTCTAAAACCTGGACGTAGTCTCCGTGACGTCCCCGCAGACTGTCTAAAACCTGGACGTAGTCTCCGTGACGTCCCCGCAGACTGTCTAAAACCTGGAC
>CM014097.1:31359578-31372078 GCA_004119915.2 Collichthys lucidus
CATGTGGTTGGCGTAGGCTGTGGAGCAGCAGGTGATGAATCTGCAGAGCGAGCAGTGGACCAGCGATGGGAAGTGAGTCCTGAAGTCCAGAACCGGAGACAGACACTCCACACAGAGCTGAGAGACACTGAGCGCCAGACTGAGACACAGAGTACAGACGTCAACAGACCATCACAGGAAGTGACATCAGAGCTGACGTCTACCTGTTACCCGGTCACCATGGTAACAGCAGGTGTACCTGTCCTGACTGAGGCTGCACAGCAGACGTCCCAGACTCTGCACAGGTCTCCTCCTCGGAGCTTCCTGTGTGGGCGGAGCCGGTTCCACCTCCACCACCTGGAACCACAGAAGAACATGAGGACAACGTTCACACAACATCTGTCTGGATCTGGACCGAACCACACTGACCTTACAGGGAGCCCGTCTCTTCAGGTCACCTCCAGCCACAGAGTAAGTTCTCACCGTCACCTACAGACAGACAGACAGGTGAGAGACAGACAGACAGGTGAGAGACAGACAGCCAGGTGAGAGACAGACAGCCTACAGTGGTCTGTAGTGGTCTGAGGTTACCTTAGTTCCTGGTCTGAGTCCAGTGAGTTGTGGAGGTCTGACGTGGGTTCTGTGGTGCAGCTGTTTGTGTTCGATCCGGTCTTTAACGTACAGAAAGTGAAGACGACACTTATCACAGCTGAACGCGTGCTTCCTCTACAAACAGAGAACATACAGAGATTAGACGTTTGAAGAAGAAGAGTGGGCGGTGCAGGTGTTGTAGGTGCAGTGGGCGGTGCAGGTGTTGTAGGTGCGGGTGTTGTAGGTGCAGTGGGCGGTGCGGGTGTTGTAGGTGCAGGTGTTGTAGGTGCAGTGGGCGGTGCAGGTGTTGTAGGTGCAGGTGTTGTAGGTGCAGTGGGCGGTGCAGGTGTTGTAGGTGCAGGTGTTGTAGGTGCAGGTGTTGTAGGTGCAGTGGGCGGTGCAGGTGTTGTAGGTGCAGGTGTTGTAGGTGCAGTGGGCGGTGCGGGTGTTGTAGGTGCAGGTGTTGTAGGTGCAGTGGGCGGTGCAGGTGTTGTAGGTGCAGGTGTTGTAGGTGCAGTGGGCAGTGCAGGTGTTGTAGGTGCAGTGGGCGGTGCAGGTGTTGTAGGTGCAGGTGTTGTAGGTGCAGTGGGCGGTGCAGGTGTTGTAGGTGCAGGTGTTGTAGGTGCAGTGGGCGGTGCAGGTGTTGTAGGTGCAGGTGTTGTAGGTGCAGTGGGCGGTGCGGGTGTTGTAGGTGCAGTGGGCGGTGCAGGTGTTGTAGGTGCAGGTGTTGTAGGTGCAGTGGGCGGTGCAGGTGTTGTAGGTGCAGTGGGCGGTGCAGGTGTTGTAGGTGCAGGTGTTGTAGGTGCAGTGGGCGGTGCAGGTGTTGTAGGTGCAGTGGGCGGTGCAGGTGTTGTAGGTGCAGGTGTTGTAGGTGCAGTGGGCGGTGCAGGTGTTGTAGGTGCAGGTGTTGTAGGTGCAGTGGGCGGTGCAGGTGTTGTAGGTGCAGTAGGCGGTGCAGGTGTTGTAGGTGCAGTGGGCGGTGCAGGTGCAGTGGGCGGTGCAGGTGTTGTAGGTGCAGTGGGCGGTGCAGGTGCAGTGGGCGGTGCAGGTGTTGTAGGTGCAGTGGGCGGTGCAGGTGCAGTGGGCGGTGCAGGTGTTGTAGGTGCAGTGGGCGGTGCAGGTGCAGTGGGCGGTGCAGGTGTTGTAGGTGCAGTGGGCGGTGCAGGTGTTGTAGGTGCAGTGGGCGGTGCAGGTGTTGTAGGTGCAGGTGTTGTAGGTGCAGTGGGCGGTGCAGGTGTTGTAGGTGCAGTGGGCGGTGCAGGTGTTGTAGGTGCAGGTGTTGTAGGTGCAGTGGGCGGTGCAGGTGTTGTAGGTGCAGTGGGCGGTGCAGGTGTTGTAGGTGCAGTAGGCGGTGCAGGTGTTGTAGGTGCAGTGGGCGGTGCAGGTGTGTAGGTGCAGTGGGCGGTGCAGGTGCAGTGGGCGGTGCAGGTGTTGTAGGTGCAGTGGGCGGTGCAGGTGTTGTAGGTGCAGTGGGCGGTGCAGGTGTTGTAGGTGCAGGTGTTGTAGGTGCAGTGGGCGGATCAGGTGTTGTAGGTGCAGTGGGCGGTGCAGGTGTTGTAGGTGCAGTGGGCGGTGCAGTGGGCGGTGCAGGTGTTGTAGGTGCAGTGGGCGGTGCAGGTGTTGTAGGTGCAGTGGGCGGTGCAGGTGCAGTGGGCGGTGCAGGTGTTGTAGGTGCAGGTGTTGTAGGTGCAGTGGGCGGTGCAGGTGTTGTAGGTGCAGGTGTTGTAGGTGCAGTGGGTGGTGCAGGTGTTGTAGGTGCAGTGGGCGGTGCAGGTGTTGTAGGTGCAGGTGTTGTAGGTGCAGTGGGCGGTGCAGGTGTTGTAGGTGCAGGTGTTGTAGGTGCAGTGGGCGGTGCAGGTGTTGTAGGTGCAGGTGTTGTAGGTGCAGTGGGCGGTGCAGGTGTTGTAGGTGCAGGTGTTGTAGGTGGTGGGCGGTGCAGGTGTTGTAGGTGCAGGTGTTGTAGGTGCAGTGGGCGGTGCAGGTGTTGTAGGTGCAGGTGTTGTAGGTGCAGTGGGCGGTGCAGGTGTTGTAGGTGCAGGTGTTGTAGGTGCAGTGGGCGGTGCAGGTGTTGTAGGTGCAGGTGTTGTAGGTGCAGTGGGCGGTGCAGGTGTTGTAGGTGCAGGTGTTGTAGGTGCAGTGGGCGGTGCAGGTGTTGTAGGTGCAGGTGTTGTAGGTGCAGTGGGCGGTGCAGGTGTTGTAGGTGCAGGTGTTGTAGGTGCAGTGGGCGGTGCAGGTGTTGTAGGTGCAGGTGTTGTAGGTGCAGTGGGCGGTGCAGGTGTTGTAGGTGCAGGTGTTGTAGGTGCAGTGGGCGGTGCAGGTGTTGTAGGTGCAGGTGTTGTAGGTGCAGGTGTTGTAGGTGCAGTGGGCGGTGCAGGTGTTGTAGGTGCAGGTGTTGTAGGTGCAGTGGGCGGTGCAGGTGTTGTAGGTGTGTGCAGTTACCTGGTGCCTGGTGAAGTGTTGCTGGTAGCAGGTGTTGCTGTGCAGCACTCTCAGACAGTACTGACACAGCAGGTGTTTACTGTCAGAGTGAGCGCGCTCAAAGTGAGTCCACACGTCTGAGAAGAAGGACGACCTGAAGCCACACACCTGCGCGCGCACACGCACACACACACACACACGCACACACACACCTGTTATTATGACATCATGCTGTTGATGAAGCTGTGGGTGGAGTCTGTTGTCTCACCTGGCAGGTGTAAGGCATCTCTCCTGGTTTGTGTGTGTTCTTCATGTGCCATAGGAGAGCCGGCTCACTGCCGAAGTTCAGCTCACAGATCTTACACACAGCTGCAACCACATCACAACACGTCAGCGTGACATGTCACAACACGTCACCGTGACGTCACAACGCGTCAGCGTGACGTCACAACGCGTCACCGTGACGTCACAACGCGTCAGCGTGACGTCACAACGCGTCATCGTGACGTCACAACGCGTCAGCGTGACATCACAACGCGTCATCGTGACGTCACAACACGTCATCGTAACGTCACAACACGTCACGCTGACGTGTTGTGACGTTACGATGACGTGTTGTGACATGTCACAACACGTCAGCGTGACGTCACAACACGTCATCGTGGCGTCACAACACGTCAGCGTGACGTCACAACATGTTTGATGGCGTGTTACCTGTGGACTCGCACTGACTGTGAACAGCCTCCAGGTGGCACTGCAGCTTAAAGGGAGACAGGAAGGAACGGAAGCAGTGAGGACAGGTGTGTCCGTCCTCCTGAGACATTGTGGACGCGTGATGCTGCATGTGACTCATCAACCTGAAACAGACAGTTCACAGTTATTGTCCAGTCAGAACACAGAGGGCTGCTCACCTGTGTGTGTGTGTGTGTGTGTGTGTGTGTGTGTGTGTCTCACGTGATGTTGTTGTGGACCGTGGTTGGACAGTGGATGCAGTGGTACGGTCCGGTGAATTCCCGCCCCGTCACGTTGCCTCTGACGGAGCTCTGTCCGGGGGCGGAGCCATAATAAAAGTCCTCCACCATTATGACCAGTTTACCACAAAGAGGCTCAGACTGGACCTGATGAGGGCTGAACCGGTCCGACAGGAAGTCATCACACGGCTTCAGGGTCCTCTGGACAGGAAGCACGCCTTTAGACTGAAGGGGACACACCGCAGACGGTCCACTGGTTCTGGAGGTTCTGTTGGTTCTGGCCGTCTTGTTCTGGTCTCCCTCCCACCTGCGGAGGTTCTTCTTCTTCCTCTTCTTCTTCTTCAGGTGTTTCAGACTCGCAGCGATCGCAGGGCTGCACAGCTGGAGGAGGAAGAGGGAGGGGTTAGGGTGTGTGATGTCACAGTCTGACCTGAAAGAGGGCGTGGCTAACAGGACTTACACACATGAATCCTCTGAGCTCCGTGATCAGTTTGTACTGAGACATGCAGACGAGACAGTCAGGAGGAGAGACTGGTCCCAGCTCACCTGAGGACAGACAGATAGGTGACACACCTGCTTCATGGTGGTGAGGCCCCGCCCCTCCAGGTAAACACACTCTTACCTCTACGCAGCAGCTTGTGACAGGGCTCGACCCTGCGTGTTGCTGAGGGAGTGACCCGCGGAGAGGCCAGGCGAGGCGGGGAGGCCCCAGGCTGGAAGTTCACACTGTGGCTGCTCAGAACCTTCTGGGCTGCTTCACCTGAGACCACACCTGGGCGACAGAGAGGGGTCAGTACACCGTCATGACATGTGAAGCAGACTGCAGGTGGAGGTGCGTACCTGTGATGACGGGGGTGTGGTCGGCAGGAGGAGGAGGAGGCTCTGTGGGCGGGATCAGGACTGAGGTGAAACCGCTGGCTGATCCTCCAGGATGAGAGCGCAGCTTCAGCTCCACACCTCCACCTGCAGGACCAACACCAAGCTGTGACTGACCCTGGACCGCCAAGGGACCGGTTCTGATCCAGATCAACCCTGAGCTCTGAACATTAAACATGAAGCTGCAGGAAGCCAGCCCACAACAAGCATCACCTGTAACACCTGTACTGAACACTGTTAGTAACACAGCAGTGTTAGCGTTAGCAGTGAAGTTCAGTGTTAACAATGGTTAGCAGTGGTTAGCTGAGTTAGCAGTGGTTAGCAGTGGTTAGCTGAGTTAGCAGTGGTTAGCTGAGTTAGCTGAGTTAGCAGTGGTTAGCAGTGGTTAGCTGAGTTAGCAGTGGTTAGCTGAGTTAGCTGAGTTAGCAGTGGTTAGCTGAGTTAGCAGTGGTTAGCTGAGTTAGCTGAGTTAGCAGTGGTTAGCTGAGTTAGCAGTGGTTAGCAGTGGTTAGCTGAGTTAGCAGTGGTTAGCTGAGTTAGCTGAGTTAGCAGTGGTTAGCTGAGTTAGCAGTGGTTAGCTGAGTTGAGTCTGTACTGACCTCCGGGTAGAATGCGGAGCAGCTGACCGTTCACCCTGAAGCCCAGCGGAGCACCTGACAGCTGAACACACACACACACACACACACACACACACACACACACACATCATAATAATGTTACATTTCCACTTCCTGACAGAGATAACTGATAAAAGTTAAGCCAGCATTTAACACGCAGCATGTCCGCACCGTCGCCAGCTGGTGGAGTTTCAGGCTGCTGCTGTTGACGGCGTGAACCGGGACGGGGACGACCCTGAGCGGAGAGGGGGCGGTGTCCTTGTCAACAGCTGCAGAGACACAGACAGGTTGGATACATTCATCAGTACATGTACAAAAACACACGGCTGGGTCACGTGACAGGAGCAGACCTGTCCTGGTCACATGACCTGCTCTGAGAACAGCTGATTGGTTTAACTCCTCACTTTCATCATGTCCCTCCTCCTCCTCCTCTTCATCACACTCCATCAGCAGATCAGCTCCTCTGTCTGCTGCGCCCTCCACTTCCATCACCTGCAGAGAACACACCTGTCAGACACACACCTGTGCTAACGAGCTCAGAGAGTTAGCACAGTTAGTTCTGTGTTAGCTGAGCGTTAGCACAGAGTTAGTTCTGTGTTAGCTGAGCGTTAGCACAGAGTTAGTTCTGTGTTAGCTGAGCGTTAGCACAGAGTTAGTTCTGTGTTAGCTGAGAGTTAGCACAGAGTTAGTTCTGTGTTAGCTGAGCGTTAGCACAGAGTTAGTTCTGTGTTAGCTGAGCGTTAACACAGAGTTAGTTCTGTGTTAGCTGAGCGTTAGCACAGAGTTAGTTCTGTGTTAGCTGAGCGTTAGCACAGAGTTAGTTCTGTGTTAGCTGAGCGTTAGCACAGAGTTAGTTCTGTGTTAGCTGAGCGTTAGCACAGAGTTAGTTCTGTGTTAGCTGAGCGTTAGCACAGAGTTAGTTCTGTGTTAGCTGAGCGTTAGCACAGAGTTAGTTCTGTGTTAGCTGAGCGTTAACACAGAGTTAGTTCTGTGTTAGCTGAGCGTTAGCACAGAGTTAGTTCTGTGTTAGCTGAGCGTTAGCACAGAGTTAGTTCGTGTTAGCACAGTTAGCTCAGTGGCAGCACTGAGTTAGCTCAGTGGCAGCTGTGGCCGCCCTAGCCATGGTTGAAATGCCCTTGAGCAAGGTATCTAACCCCACACTGCTCCAGGGACTGTAACTGACACCCTGTAAATATCTGTGAGTCGCTCTGGATAAGAGCGTCAGCCAAGTGTAATGTAATGAATGAAGATGGCGGCGCGCGGCAGTGCAGCGGCTTCCCGTGCTCCCGGGCTCAAGCCCTCTTTTAGTACTCACCATGGTGTTACACTGTTGTTGTTTTTCTATGCATTGTATATACTTTTGCTTAAATTTTAAATTTGCCTTACCTTTTATATTTTATCTTCTATATATACACATATGTATATATATTTTTTTATTTTATATTCTATTTTATACTTGGATATTGGGCTGCTCCAGGACCAGGGGAAACCAATTTCGTTGCATCCCATGTTTACATGTGTTGTAATGACAAATAAAACTCCTTGAATCCTTGAATCCTTGAATGTAATGTAATGTTAGCACAGTTAGCTCAGTGTTAGCTCAGCGAGCGTTTTACTTTCTACTTCTACTAAAATAAGATGTAAATATTTAAATACATTTGAATAATACCTACATTACATAAAAATAGTAATAATTAATCAGTGTGTTATTAATCTGTTAACAAGAACAAACAAAGCTTAGCTCAATCAGTTAGCATGCTAGGCTAACAAGCTAATGTTAATGTGAGCAGCAGAATGAGCTGAAAGTAGAAATGTAATAGATTACTAACTTGTCTAACTACTCTTACTTTAGGATTACTTTAGTAATCTGGTCATTAATGTGTGTTGTCAGTGTGTGTGTTGTCAGTGTGTGTTACTGCTGCACGTTAACAAGCTAACAACTTAGCCTAGCAGCTACTCACAGACTTCTTTTACTCCGCGTCATATCCGCTTCAAAGAGCGCGCGAGCCGCCTGCTTACCTTGTCCGGACCTTTGAAATTTTAAAATAAACTCTTATTCCGTGAAAAGGGCGCGAGGACGCGAAGAGTTGACGGTAATAAAGAGTCAGAGAGTCGGTGAGCTGCTCTGTTAGCACCGGCACACGTTACCGGGAGGACGGCTCTACGGTATCCCTCCGCCGGCCCCCTCCACGTTACTGCCTGGAGGCGGAGTGATATCTGAGACATGGACCTGCTTCGTGTCGATTAAAAAGACTTTAATTAAAAACTTGTTGATTAAAAACCTGTCATCCACCCTGTGATCACACACACATCCACCCGTGCTCCACCTCTGACAGGCACGTGCGGCCGAAAATACTCAAACGCCAATGTTAATGCTGAAACTAGTCCCCGAGCTAACGGTGATTAGCATGCTAACGTGTTAGTAAAGGAAAGCTTCTCTCTCTCACACACACACACACACACACACACACACACACACAGACTTTAAATATGTTTGTAATTTAAACTGTAAACTCTCTGAGCCGTCAGGTAAAGACACACCTGAGTATTGTTGGAAGCATCTAGCAGCTAACAGCTAGCAGCTAACAGATAGCAGCTAGCAGATAACGTCACTGTGTGAGAGGTTGGACATCGGCGAATGCTAGCTTAATGCTAGCTAACAGACTAACATGACACAAAGTGTGTTTTAAATAATAATAAAAATAATAATTAATAATAATTAATAATAATTAATAATAATTAACATGCGGCTGCAGTAACGCTCACAGATCTACGTCAGTTACTGTATGCTAATGCTAGGTTAGCATAAGCCTACAGACCGTAGCCTCCATTAGCTTAGTGCTAATCATAAATATATGTTTAAATTTAGAAACTATTAAATTTATATTAGCACTCATGTTTATGAACTCAGTGTTATTATATTTATTAATGCATGAAGGAGAAACATGGAGGAGAAACATCGCTGTGGACTGATGACACATTAATAATTAATGACGCCGAAGTTTTATTAGTGTTTTGCTTGTGTGTGTGTGTGTGTGTGTGTGTGTGTGTGTGTGCGTCTGTGTGTGTCTCTGTGTCTGTGTGTATCTGTGTGTGTCTGTTTCTGTGTGTGGCTGAGCTCACCTGACCCTGACCCCGCCCCTTTCACCTGGCCCTGACCCCGCCCCTTTCACCTGGCCCTGACCCCGCCCCTTTCACTTGGCCATGACCCCGCCCCTTGTCTGCTGTCTCACTCAGACTAAGCTCCTTTAGGAATACAGGGGAATGAAAAAGCAGATCAAAGAAAGAGGAGGAGATGAAAGTTTAATATGGAAAGAAATAAAAAAATAAAAAATAAAGAAATAAAGAAAAAAAAGAAATAAAAAAATAAAGAAATAAAAAATAAAGAAAAAAAAGAAAGAAAAAAAAAAGAAAGAAATAATCAGTCAATGGAAACAATATTGGAACATCCCGGAGAAGAGGAGACAGTTCTGTAAACCCCGACATGAAGCAGGAGAGGTGGAGGTATCAGGGTGGAGCAGACCAAGAACAGGGAACATCCAGCTGGTTACTGTTGCTGTGGAGACAGAGGAGCATGTGATGGTTGTCATGGAGATGAAAGAGGCTGTGTAACAGACTGTGGAGATGTAGACAGGAACATCATGAGGTGAAGGTCTGCTCTGAACCGGGTCCATTCAAAGAATTTCAAAAGAACCAGTACCGTCCAGCAGAGGGCGGTGTGCACACTGCCGAACAACACCAACGAAGAAGAAGCGTCGTGCGTGGCCCTGACGTCACCGATCAGGAAGGAGTCCTGCAGCAGTGTTGTTGTCGCAGCTGCTGCTCACGACCGGACCGAACCGAACCGGACCGAACCGAACCGAACCGGCTGCTGCTGTTGTTGTTCTTCTTCTTCTTCTTCGTGTTCGGCTGGTTCCTCTGCGTCGCCATCATGAACGTGACGCTCGCGGTGAAGCAGTACATCTCCAAGATGATCGAGAACAGCGGGCCCGGGATGAAGGTCCTGCTGATGGACCGGGAGACGGTGAGACACCGACCGACACCGACCGACTGTAGTACAGGCTGTCTGTGTCTGTGTCTGTGTCTGTGACTGTGTCTGTGTCTGTGTCTGTGTCTGTGTCTGTGACTGTGTCTGTGACTGTGTCTGTGTCTGTGACTGTGTCTGTGACTGTGTCTGTGACTGTCTGTGTCTGTGTCTGTGTTTGTGACTGTGTCTGTGACTGACTGTGTCTGTGTCTGTGACTGTGTCTGTGACTGTGTCTGTGACTGTGTCTGTGACTGTGACTGTGACTGTGTCTGTGACTGTGTCTGTGACTGTGTCTGTGTCTGTGTCTGTGACTGTGTCTGTGTCTGTGACTGTGACTGTGTCTGTGACTGTGTCTGTGACTGTGTCTGTGACTGTGACTGTGTCTGTGACTGTGACTGTGTCTGTGACTGTGTCTGTGTCTGTGACTGTGACTGTGTCTGTGACTGTGTCTGTGTCTGTGACTGTGTCTGTGTCTGTGTCTGTGACTGTGTCTGTGACTGTGACTGTGTCTGTGACTGTGTCTGTGACTGTGTCTGTGTCTGTGACTGTGACTGTGTCTGTGACTGTGTCTGTGACTGTGTCTGTGAATGTGACTGTGTCTGTGACTGTGTCTGTGTCTGTGACTGTGTCTGTGTCTGTGACTGTGTCTGTGTCTGTGTCTGTGACTGTGTCTGTGACTGTGTCTGTGACTGTGTCTGTGACTGTGACTGTGTCTGTGTCTGTGACTGTGTCTGTGTCTGTGTCTGTGTCTGTGACTGTGACTGTGACTGTGTCTGTGTCTGTGACTGTGTCTGTGACTGTGTCTGTGACTGTGACTGTGTCTGTGTCTGTGTCTGTGACTGTGTCTGTGTCTGTGACTGTGACTGTGTCTGTGACTGTGACTGTGACTGTGTCTGTGACTGTGTCTGTGTCTGTGTCTGTGACTGTGTCTGTGTCTGTGTCTGTGACTGTGTCTGTGACTGTGACTGTGTCTGTGACTGTGTCTGTGACTGTGTCTGTGTCTTTGTCTGTGACTGTGACTGTGTCTGTGACTGTGTCTGTGAATGTGACTGTGTCTGTGACTGTGTCTGTGTCTGTGACTGTGTCTGTGACTGTGACTGTGTCTGTGTCTGTGACTGTGTCTGTGTCTGTGACTGTGTCTGTGACTGTGACTGTGTCTGTGACTGTGTCTGTGACTGTGTCTGTGTCTGTGACTGTGACTGTGTCTGTGACTGTGTCTGTGACTGTGACTGTGTCTGTGACTGTGTCTGTGACTGTGACTGTGACTGTGTCTGTGTCTGTGACTGTGAATGTGACTGTGTCTGTGTCTGTGTCTGTGACTGTGACTGTGTCTGTGACTGTGACTGTGTCTGTGTCTGTGACTGTGTCTGTGACTGTGACTGTGTCTGTGACTGTGTCTGTGACTGTGTCTGTGACTGTGACTGTGACTGTGTCTGTGTCTGTGACTGTGTCTGTGACTGTGTCTGTGTCTGTGACTGTGAATGTGTCTGTGACTGTGTCTGTGTCTGTGACTGTGACTGTGTCTGTGTCTGTGTCTGTGACTGTGTCTGTGACTGTGACTGTGTCTGTGACTGTGTCTGTGACTGTGACTGTGTCTGTGTCTGTGACTGTGTCTGTGACTGTGTCTGTGTCTGTGACTGTGAATGTGTCTGTGACTGTGTCTGTGTCTGTGACTGTGTCTGTGTCTGTGTCTGTGACTGTGACTGTGTCTGTGACTGTGTCTGTGTCTGTGTCTGTGACTGTGACTGTGTCTGTGACTGTGTCTGTGTCTGTGACTGTGTCTGTGAATGTGACTGTGTCTGTGTCTGTGTCTGTGTCTGTGTCTGTGACTGTGTCTGTGTCTGTGTCTGTGACTGTGTCTGTGACTGTGTCTGTGACTGTGACTGTGTCTGTGTCTGTGACTGTGACTGTGTCTGTGACTGTGTCTGTGTCTGTGACTGTGACTGTGTCTGTGTCTGTGTCTGTGTCTGTGACTGTGTCTGTGTCTGTGTCTGTGACTGTGACTGTGACTGTGTCTGTGTCTGTGTCTGTGACTGTGACTGTGTCTGTGACTGTGTCTGTGTCTGTGTCTGTGACTGTGACTGTGTCTGTGACTGTGTCTGTGTCTGTGTCTGTGACTGTGTCTGTGTCTGTGTCTGTGTCTGTGTCTGTGACTGTGACTGTGTCTGTGTCTGTGACTGTGACTGTGTCTGTGACTGTGTCTGTGTCTGTGTCTGTGTCTGTGACTGTGTCTGTGTCTGTGTCTGTGTCTGTGACTGTGTCTGTGTCTGTGACTGTGACTGTGACTGTGTCTGTGTCTGTGTCTGTGACTGTGTCTGTGACTGTGACTGTGACTGTGTCTGTGACTGTGTCTGTGTCTGTGACTGTGACTGTGACAGGTTTAGTTAGTGACATGCTTTAATGAGACATCACAGACCTGTCAGGATAGTCATGTGACATGAAACCAGGTGTGTGTGTCCTGTCCAATCATAATCATAGGTGTGTGTGTGTGTGTGTCTGTGTGTGTGTGTGTGTGTGGTGTGTGTGTGTGTGTGTGTGTGTGTGTGTGTGTGTGTGTGCAGACCAGTATAGTCAGTGTGGTGTACACTCAGTCAGAGATTCTGCAGAAGGAGGTCTACCTGTTTGAACGGATCGACTCTCAGAGCAGAGACAACATGAAACACCTGAAGGCCATCTGCTTCCTGCGGCCCACCAAGGTATGACCCGCCCCGCTTATTAGCATATTCATGAGACCGCATTAACTATGCTAATTAGCCTGTGTGTGTGTGTGTGTGTGTGTGTGTGTGTGTGTGTGTGCAGGAGAATGTGGAGCACCTGATCCAGGAGCTGAGGAGACCCAAGTACAGCGTCTACTTCATCTGTAAGAGCAGCTGATGGTGCAGATGGTGCTGATGGTGCAGCTCGCTCAGCTCACAGAACTCACTGCTAACTGTGTGTGTGTGTGTGTGTGTGTGTGGTGTGTGTGTGTGTTGCAGACTTCAGTAATGTGATCAGTAAAAGTGAGATCAAAGCTCTGGCTGA
>CM014097.1:31379578-31384822 GCA_004119915.2 Collichthys lucidus
GGGCTCGGTCCGGTCCAGACCTTCATCATCAGCATCATCATCACCATCTTCATCAGCGGATATGCTAATGAGCTGGAACGCAATCAAAGAAAATGAATATTCATGAGATCATTTCATATTCCCATTATTGGATGTTTGCGTGACGTCACTGACGTCATCATACATGCTGATTATTGATATTTGAAGATGACGTCATCTTTGTGACAGAGAAGACCATTAAGTAAGATCACGTCAATTAATACAAACAGGAAGTGACGTCATCATGAAGATATTTCTGTAATTGATCAGCTGATCAGTCTGTATGACTCCCTACATCCTCTTTCCTCTCCTCCTTTGTTTCCTTCCGTTTGTGTCCACCCTCCTTCCTTCAGGTTCTCCTTCCTTCAGGTTCTCCTTCCTTCAGGTCCTCCTTCCTTCAGGTTCTCCTTACTTCAGGTTCTCCTTCCTTCAGGTTCCTCCTTCCTTCAGGTTCCTCCTTCCTTCAGGTTCTCCTTACTTCAGGTTCTCCTTCCTTCAGGTTCCTCCTTCCTTCAGGTTCCTCCTTCCTTCAGGTTCTCCTTCCTTCAGGTTCTCCTTCCATTAGGTTCCTCCTTCCTTCAGGTTCCTCCTTCCTTCAGTTCCTCCTTCTTTCAGGTCCTCCTTCCTTCAGGTTCTCCTTCCTTCAGGTTCTCCTTCCTTCAGGTTCCTCCTTCCTTCAGGTTCTCCTTCCATTAGGTTCCTCCTTCCTGTGTCCTCCTTCCTTCAGGTTCCTCCTTCCTGTGTCCTCCCTCCTTCAGGTTCCTCCTTCCTTCAGGTTCCTCCTTCCTTCAGGTTCCTCCTTCCTGTGTCCTCCTTCTTCAGGTCCTCCTTCCTTCAGGTTCCTCCTTCCTGTGTCCTCCTTCCTTCAGGTTCCTCCTTCCTTCAGGTTCTCCTTCCTGTGTCCTCCTTCCTTCAGGTTCCTCCTTCCTTCAGGTTCTCCTTCCTGTGTCCTCCTTCCTTCAGGTTCCTCCTTCCTGTGTCCTCCCTCCTTCAGGTTCTCCTTCCTTCAGGTTCTCCTTCCTGTGTCCTCCTTCCTTCAGGTTCCTCCTTTCTTCAGGTTCCTCCTTCCTTCAGGTTCCTCCTTCCTGTGTCCTCCTTCCTTCAGGTTCCTCCTTCCTGTGTCCTCCTTCCTTCAGGTTCCTCCTTCCTTCAGGTTCCTCCTTTCTTCAGGTTCTCCTTCCTGTGTCCTCCCTCCTTCAGGTTCCTCCTTCCTTCAGGTTCCTCCTTCCTTCAGGTTCCTCCTTCCTGTGTCCTCCTTCCTTCAGGTTCCTCCTTCCTTCAGGTTCCTCCTTTCTTCAGGTTCTCCTTCCTGTGTCCTCCTTCCTTCAGGTTCTCCTTCCTGTGTCCTCCTTCCTTCAGGTCCTCCTTCCTTCAGGTCCTCCTTCCTCTTTCCACACAGAGCAGCTGTATGATGTTATCACAGAGACCAACAGTTCACCATGAGCAAGGAGAACTAAATCTCTTTGAGTTCATTCTCTTCATTCAGAGTCTTAGCTGGTCTCTGCTGGTCTCTGTAGGTCTCTGCTGGTCTGTGTAGGTCTCTGCAGGTCTCTGCTGGTCTCTGCAGGTCTGTGCTGGTCTGTGCTGGTCTCTCTTTGACCCCCCTCGTTGTCTCTGGGTCTTGCAGTGCGTTCAGGACTCAGGTCCGCAGGCCATCCAGCAGCCGGAGAAGGTGGGCTGGATCAGGAAGTTCTGCGGTCGTGGGATCTTCAGGGAGCTGTGGAGGAACCGGTACCTGGTTCTGAGAGGAGACCGGCTGTACGTCTCTGACAAGGAGGTGAGGAGCTGTACTTCCTGTCTGATGAACTGTACTTCCTGTCTGATGAACTGTACTTCCTGTCTGATGAGCTGTACTTCCTGTCTGATGAGCTGTACTTCCTGTCTGATGAACTGTACTTCCTGTCTGATGAGCTGTACTTCCTGTCTGATGAGCTGTACTTCCTGTCTGATGAGCTGTACTTCCTGTCTGATGAGCTGTACTTCCTGTCTGATGAGCTGTACTTCCTGTCTGATGAGCTGTACTTCCTGTCTGATGAGCGTTTTGTGTCCGGGCAGGTGAGGGACGAGCGGCGGGCGCAGGAAGTGTTCCACCTGGCTGATTACGAGCGCTCGGAGGAGCTGAGGAAGCCGAAGAGTCGCAGCAAGAAGAACCACAGCCGCTTCACGGTGCTGCGCCGCAGGCAGCCAGGAAACACTGTGAGTCCACCAATCAGGGATCACCTGAGACTCACCTGGAGTCACCTGACTGTCAGTGACTGTAACATTGTTACAGAACATTTAAACTCATTAGCTGCTGCTAACAGAACCGGGCTCAGCAGCCAGACCGGACCGGGTTTGAGACCAACAGGAACTAACGGTGGAGGTGTGATGCAGACTCGCTATTAGCTGCTGTAAACGAGCCAATCACTGTCCACGACAAGTCCCTCCATATCTGAGATGATCCAATCGAATCCAATGAAATTTAATTTGTATAGAGAGAGGGGAGGCGGCTTCCTGTCAGAACACGTGCAGCAGCATCTGAATTAACTGCAAAGTCCTCAGAGACTTATTGGAGCAGCCTGATAACAAAGAGTTACAATAGTCCAGCCTTGAAGTAACAAATGCGTGGACTAGTTTTTCTGCATCGCTGAGACAGTGCGTCTGATTTTAGCGATGTTACGTAAGTGGAAGAATGCAGTCCTCGAAATTTGTTTATGTGACATTAAAGGACAAATCCTGATCAAAAACAACTCCAAGATTCTTTACAGTGGAGCTGGAGGCCAGGGTGATACCGTCTAAGTAACTAAGTCTCTAGAAAGAGAGTTTCTGAGGTGCTTGGGTCCAATTACAAGAACTTCAGTTTTGTCTGAATTTAACATCAGAAATTGTCGGTCATCCAATTTTTTATATCCTTAAGGCATGCTTGGAGTTTAGTTAACTGATTGGTTGCATCAGGCTTGATCGATAAATATAATTGGGTGTCGTCAGCATAACAATGAAATTGATAGAGTGATTCCTAATAATGTTCCCTAAAGGAAGCAATATAAACTAAATAAAAGTGGTCCTAGTACAGAACCTTGTGGGACTCCATGACAAACTTTGGTATGCATGGAGGATTCATCATTGACGTGAACAAACTGAGATCGATCTAAGAAATACGATTTAAACCAGCTTAGGGCGGTTCCTTTGATGCCAATTTGATGTTCCATTCTCTGTAAAAGAATTTGATGGTCAATGGTGTCAAATGCAGCACTAAGATCTAACAGGACAAGTACGAGATTAGTCCTTTGTCTGATGCCATTAGGAGGTCATTTGTAACCTTGACTAATGCGGTCTCTGTGCTATGATGCACTCTAAATCCTGACTGAAAATCCTCAAATAGACTATTGTTATAGAGAAAGTCACACAGTTGATTAGCTACAGCTTTCTCAAGTATCTTAGACACAAAGGGAAGGTTTGATATCGGTCTATAGTTGGCTAAAACCTCTGGGTCTAGAGTGGGCTTTTTAAGAAGAGGTTTAATTACAGCTACCTTAAAGGACTTAGGTACATGTCCTGATAATAAAGACAGATTAATGTATCCAATAACGAATGACTAACTAGAGGTAAAACATCCTTGAGCAGCCTGGTTGGGATGGGGTCTAAGAGCAGGTTGAAGGCTTAGCTGCAGAAATGATTAAAGTTATTTGATGGAGGTCGATGGGAGAAAAACAGTCTAAATACATATCAGGTTTTACAGCTGTTTCCAAACTTGCTGTATCAGAATGCAGATCAATGCCTGTTGAGACGAAGGTGATGGATTTTGTCTCTAATAGTTATAATCTTATCATTAAAGAAGCTCATGAAATCATTGCTACTTAGACCTAAAGGAATAGATGGTTCAGTAGAGCTGTGGTTCTCTGTTAGCCTGGCTACAGTGCTGAAGAGAACCCTGGGGTTGTTCTTATTCTCCTCAGTTAAAGAAGAGTAGTAGCTGCTCTGGCATCACGGAGAGACTTCCTGTATGTTCTCAGATTATCTGACAGACTAGATGAGATTCTTCCAGTTCAGTGGCCATTTGCGTTCAGATTTACGAGTCTGCTGGTCATACCATGGTGCTAGCCTTTGTTTAATTATCTTCTTCTTCAGAGGTGCAATAGAGTCTAGAGTAATGAGCCTGTAATACTATCAGTGATGTAACTTAATACATTTATTACAACAACTTCATATGATAAAATAATGTAATATTGTTTTATTATTGACTTCTGCTGCTCTAAGTCAGAGATGTTTTCTGTCCTCGCCTCTCGTGTCTCGCGTCCGTCCTCTGTCCTCAGAGATTACTCGGTCACGCCTGACCGGCTCTGTCACGTCATTGGTGGATGTCCTCCTTCATCTGCGTCGGGATTGGTGGATTAGATTTCATTCGGCCGTCCCAGCCTCGGCTGCAGCGATTGGTTGTTTTTTTCTCCTCCTCTGAAACGTTTAATCCGCAGAATGAATCCCATTAGTCTGTCGGAGGACGAGTTACATCACGGTAATCCTGAACACTCGCGTCAGCCGAGCGGAGGAACTGATGTCAGTATAAAAACATTCGTACACATTAAGATGATTACATAACTAAACAGAAGCTGGACACGCATCAGACATTAACTTCACTACACACTGCACACGAGCTGCAGGAGGCATCAGCAAAGAAATTAGCTTCAATTGTTCTGCAGTCACACCTGAACACTGTCAGGTATGCGAGCGACACAAAAAGCTTTCATTCAACTGAACGCTACAAGAACTACCAGAACTTTAAGTCCAGTTAGCTGCTCAAGAAAAACACATGGCACCACCATCTCCAACTTTGATTACAATAATTAGCATGAATTAGTTTACCTGAACTCGACAGGTGGTCGTCTGAGGTTGCTTAAAGCTTTCTTTGTTTTTCTCTGGTGGTTTACCTGGACAGGTGAACATAGTGTTTGTGTCTTTGCAGGTTCCCAACCTCGTGTTTCTGGCGGTGAGTCCTGAGGAAAAGGAATCATGGGTCAACGCTCTCAACGTGGCAATCATCAAATCCAAGAACCGCATTTTAGACGAGGTACGGGCGGATGATGTTTGTAGAAGACTAAAGGGGCGCTTACCTCTGTGGAATAAACCCGGGCTTGGGTCGTGGCTCAGCAACTCCTCCTGGAGAATCTGGAAGTGTTCCCAGGCTAGATGGTCTCTGTAGTCCCTCTGGGTCTCCAAAGGAAGGCTCTGTGATGCTGGGCTGTCTAGGGC
>CM014098.1:0-117500 GCA_004119915.2 Collichthys lucidus
TTCGAATCCTTTCCCCAAAACCTTCAAAAATACCTCTTACCCCTGGATTTGGCAACCTCTGGACGTATACACACCTGGGGTGCTTGAACCACTGACCTTGTTGTCTTCTTCACGATTAGTTTAATGAGATCATACAAGTGCAGAGGAAAAGAATAAAGAGTCCACCGACAAATAGAGTAGTCAAAAATTTAACTAACCCTGATCCCAATGACCCCAAGGTACCAGAAAAATCCCCAAAGTTGAACCCATGTTTATCATGTAACTCTTTGATACCTTGAGCTGTGTCATGCGCCATATCTATGACCTCAGCAGTCGCGTCGGAGATGTAGAAGCAACATTCAGTACCTATAACTTTACAAGTTCCTCCCTGTGCTGCCAACAGGAGACCAAGCGCCATACGATTCTGTAAAGCTACAGTTTTAACTTCCTGCAGCTCCCTATGTTCAGCTAACATGGCTCTACTGGAGGCATTGAGATGATTCTCCAGGACTTTAGACAGAGATTCAAGTTCCTGTTGAGTTATATACATACCATACCAAGGCAAGAGGATGCTGGCTATCTGAGATGTTGGGATTTCTCTTTTATATTTATGTAGAGGCGGGTATAATGAAGCAATCTCAGCGGATTTCACTTCCCTGATCAAGGGAATTAGGTATGCCAAATAACAGACACCATGAAACAACTCATAGGGCACGCAGCAATAAGCTTTATCTCCACAGACTAGATACACTCTCTCAGGTAACGACGACTGTCTCAGAGTGACATTTACTACTGTTTTACAGCTGCTTTGTCCTAAATTATCAGGTCCGTCTCCTACTCCCTGAAAACACAAGGAAACATTTTGCCGTTCATGGGTGAACACTGGAGGCACATAAGTTGAGGAGTTCGCTCCATCTGTTGTGGCACTGAGCAATTACGTTTCTGTATCTGAAGTGACTCCATGGACCTAACACCGGACCACGGCTGCACAGAAACTAGGGCCTCCACCATTAAAGATGCAATATATGGTTGGGGAACACACACCTGATTTCCAAGAGGTTTTGAACAGTTTGTTTGGGCCAAAACTATTTGAACTCTATATTCAAAACCTAATTTCACATACATCTGTATATGAATAATGCGAAAAAAGGTAGTATAATTGAAACCGCTTGGCAGGTACTGTTCATTAACTGTTTTAGCAACGTATAAGGCAATTTCAGCATTATGTGAATACTTTGCCGAATCTATAGGGTAGGCAGGAGTATAGCACCCATCTGCTTCATCTTCAAATCTCATGGCCAAATTATTCCAATCGAACATCTCATAATCCGTTCTAGTGAATGGAATTGGATGAGACATTGGTGAGTGTATGGACGAAGGCATATTTTGACACAGCCAACAGTTACTGAGATTACGATTGTGAGCATAATCAACCATTAGACTGAGGGCCGAATTTGTTTCTTGCACTAAAATTTGAGAAACTTCACCTGTACCTCCATTACTCCTTGTTGATTTAGGTTTGGCTACCTCAAGTGTATTTATAGAAGAAATTGACCAATATATAGAAAACTATCACCCTTATCAGTTTCACCATAGTACAGATCTTACCACTCTGCACCTCCCCTGGAACATCTCAGTAATTAACAGCCCACAGTTTATAATCGGGATAACTTTTTAATGGTTGTTTAGTGAAACACCACAGCTCCAGAGGTTCAGTCAAAGGTACAGCAGCTGTGAATGTTACCTTCATTACCTGGGTGCACTCAGCACTGTCTTAATCGGTCATGTGTTGTCCACGACCATTTACCTTGAGAGCAAGTCAGGGGGTAAACAATATAACAGTCATCACATCTGTCAATTGGACAGTCAAACATAACAGGGTTAACAGTTTGGTTAGTTTTGTTAATAGGCAGTTTGGTTAAAGTGCAGGAAATACAAGTCCTCATTGTCAACAACACCTGGTTCCACCTGGAAGACAAAAACTTTTTTTTTTTAAATATTTGATTAATACAAAATTTCCGTCATTAAAAGGATAAATTGGTTCCTCCAATGGTTTTGTGAGCCGTTCAGACACCTGTAATGATAAAATTCAAAACGTCAGTTAATCTTTTACATATTCATAAACTCATCCGTCCAAAGCAGAGAAGTTTTGTGTGGTGTCAAAGGGGGACTTGTGGACATTGGTCTCCCCATTAACACCTCATGAGGACTTAGTCCTGTTGTTGCGCTCGGTGCGCTTCGGATGGAATACAACACAATAGGCAGTGCATCAGGCCATTTTAGGCCTGTTGTCAGCACTGTTTTGGTCAACCGATCTTTGATAGTTGCGTTCATTCTCTCAACTTGATCAGAACTTTGTGGGTGATATGGAACATGTAACTTGAACCCTAAGATATCTGACAGACCCTGCGTTATTCTTGATACAAAAGCCGGACCTCTGTCACTATCTATTCCCTGTGGCACTCCGAACCTAGGGATCACCTCTTTTAGCAGACACTTAACAACTGTTCGAGCCTCTTCTTTCCTTGTCGCGAAAGCCTCAACCCATTTTGAGAATCGATCTGTCACAACTAACAAATATTTGTAGCCTTAACAACTTGGCATATAAGTCTATTTGCAAATTTACAAAGGGACCTGTTGGAGGTTCCAGATGGTCATGCTTCACTGTGCTATTCTTCTTTCTGGTCTGTTGACACGTCATACAACTGTCTACAAGTGTTTGTGAGACTTGTGTAATGCCTGCTGCAAACCATTGTGAACGAATAACGTCATTTATTACCCCTCTTCCTACATGTGTTGGTCCATGTGCCACACGTGCCAAGACATGTAGGAGAGCTCTTGGGCAAACTGGTCGCCCATCCGGGTGGAGCCACAAGCCAGACTCCGAATCAACTGCACAACCTTTACGCAACCAAAGACTTCTCTCCCTGTCATCAGCGTGATTTTGCATTTTCACGACATCATTAGCGGAAGGTACTGGAATTGGATTGACGGGTTGTGTGGAGGTATATTGATGGACCATGGAGGAGGAGGAAAGTGCAGCTTGTTTGGCTGCAGTATCAGCCATTGCATTTCCTCGTGAAACAGGATCATTTCCTTTAGTGTGGGCTGCACATTCTACAATCGCAAGCTGTGACGGGCGCAAAATAGCCTCTAATAGATCATTTACCAATGCGTGATGCTGTAATGGCTTACCAGAGGATGAGACAAAACCTCTCATTTTCCATAATTGTCCAAAGTCATGCGCAGTGCCGAATGCGTATCGCAAGTCAGTGTAGATAGTGGCAACTTTACCAGAAGCAAGTATGCAGGCTCTACTAAGAGCATACAGCTCAGCTGCTTGGGCTGAAGTTCCATGAGGCAGGGATCCTGCCTCAATGACTTCAGAATCATTTACTACTGCATAACCAGCCAAATGTACGTTGTCAGATGGTCTGCTGGCCGAACCATCAGTATAAAGAACCATATCAGAATTTGGTATCACTGTTTGCAGCAGATCTGGTCTCGGAGATGTGCACATTTCACTAAGGGCGATACAGTCATGCTCATCATCTGTATCAATCAATGATAGCAGAGTAGCTGGATTTATTGGAGGTGAGCGCTTTAAAGTTATGTGGGGACTTGATAGAATTATTGCCTCGTAACCTGAGCGAAGTGCTGCTGTCATGTGTTGTGTTGCAGATGTGTTCAAAATGTGTAATACTGCATGTGGAACGTGCACGACACAGTCATGAGCCAGTTACAATGGGATTTGTCGATCAAAATGGCAACAGCGGCCACTGCTCTTAGACAACCTGGCATACCGAGTACTACAGGGGTCAGTCGAGAGGAGTAGTACGCAACGGGACGATAATGAGAACCATGTTTCTGTACCAGAATGCCAGTGGCGAAGCCATCTCTCTCATGCACATGTAGATGGAACGGCTGATGATAGTCAGACAAACCCAACACTGGAGCCATTGTGAGAGCATTTTTCAGATCTTGAAAGGCTTTGTGCATTTCCTCAGTCCACTGTACCATGGGTGGAGCTGATTGCAGTGCGGCGGCTCGAAAAACAGAGTCCATAGTTGCATATTCAAAAATCCAGTGTCTGCAATAATTAGCCATCCCCAGAAAAGAGAGCATCTGTTTCTTGGTTGTGGGGGGAGGCATGCTTACTAGCAGTTTCACCCTCTCCGGTGACAAAAGGTGTTGTCCATCCTTCAGAACATGACCCAAATATGTCACCTCCGGTTGACAGAATTGCAACTTTGCCAGCGACGCTCTGTGACCACACTCGGCCAGTCTCTGTAGCAGCAAGATAGAGTCTGTGTGGCAAGCTTCTTTTGATGAAGAAGCTATTAGGAGGTCATCAGCGTACTGCAAGAGAGTGGAGCCACCTGGCAGGTGGAGCCCATCTAGATCTCTTTTTACCGCCGCTGCATACACGGTGGGACTCTCGACAAAACCCTGCGGCAACCGTTGCCAAGTGTATTGTTCACCCTTGAATGTAAATGCAAACAGATACTGGCTATCTGGATGCAACGGTATCGAGGAAAATGCAGAACTCAGATCAACGACTGTGTAGTGCGTGGAGTTAGGTGGTAAAGAAGCTAAAATCGAATTGGTGTCAGGCACAATTGGAGCTGCAGGTACCACTATATTATTAATAGCTTGCAGGTCCTGCACGAACCGCCATTCATCAGGGCGATTTGCTTTGGGGATTGTTAATATGGGAGTGTCACATGGGCTAGTGGTTTGAACTAGCACATCTTGATCCAATAGAGACTGAATGACACTTTCAATTCCTACTACAGCTCTGTGAGGCAAATTGTATTGTCTAATCATAGGTAGCTTAGCATTAGGCTTAAGTGTGACTTTATGTGGCGGAGCCGAATTTACAAAACCCACATGATTTTTATGTTTAGCCCACAAAATAGGTGGAACCTCAGACAATTCAGAAGGAGGTCCATACTGAGCGGGAAGAGGCGGCTGATGAGTAACAAATGTAGACATCGGTAATTGCATATGTTCATCTAAAGACAACATATACAGTTCCTCCCCTAAATGTTACTGTTTGGTGTTGAGAAGCTGGTACAGCTTCTCTGAATGCCTGGCGCTGAGCCACCATGTGTCCAAGGTGTTTCAGCTCACAGCCAGGTGTGACGGCCACCACGATATGTGGATATGACTTTTCAACATTAAACAACCTCTGCTGTTCACTACCCCTCTTATTTATTTAAAAACCTGGAAACCAATTGTTTATACTGCTCAGAAGGGTTAAATGCTGCAGTACAATGACAATGCAAAAGAGGCCTCATTGTAGACATCAATGTTGCACATGCTGGAGATATTTTGGCGATTTTCTAAATATCTGAAACAGTGAAACTGGGAAGCATATTAAAACCTATCAATTCCCAGCAATACAAAGTGTCTTCCGTACTCTGCAAAAACTGAAATGCTAGAGCAGCTTTTTCATCAGGGAGGGTCAAAAACAATCCATCCGGGGTGCACTGAATAGTAGCATGCAGTGTACAAAGCAGATCCCTCCCCATGAGATTAATTGGGCTTTTATCAGATATCAGAAAAGAATGCATCACTTCAGAGCCTTCAACAGTTATTTTAGTCCTCTGAGATAACGGTTCCGCAATGGGAACCCCGAAAACGCCTACAGTGGTGATGAAGTTGGATGTAGGTGTGCATACATGCTCTGCAGTTTTTACAGTAGAGATAGTTGCTCCACTATCTACCAAAATTTAAACGGTATTTCCATTAACTTGAACGGGCATTATCGGGTCTTCAGCGGGATTACTAGAAAGTTGAATAGTTGCAGCTTGAATATGAAATGGTTGTTCTGATCCCACCCCTCCATGGCCTCCCTATGCTTGATTGTAATATGTTGGCGTGTAAGCAGCTTGCGTGGGTGGGGCTGGAAGAGCAGGAAATGACGTAGTAGCTTGTGGAGCGGGTAGAGCCGGAAATGATGTAGCGGCTTGTTGTTGGTTCTGGTTATTGGATTTATTCCGACGACGACAACCACTCTTACACTCTTTAGCCCAATGTCCCGCTGCACCGCATTTGTGACACCCTGCTGTTGTACATACTGCATCATTTGTTTTGAGCTGGGAGCATTATTACCAGCGAAGAAAACATCGTTCCTATGCATAGCCATTATTTTGTTTATAGTTGACTTCGAGTCAAGGACTGATAGTTTCTAAGCGGCTTGAACATTCGGTCTTAGATTTTGCACAAAAATTTGCACCATGAGACATTCATGTTCATCTCGCTTTATTCCAGCTTTAATATCCCATGTTTGTATGAATCAGGGAAAACAAACTCATCTTAACACAAGATCCACTCAGTTCTACAAGTGAACTGGATTAAGTGTTTTTTTCTGGTATTCTTCCATGAACTCAGATGTCCATGGTTTTCAAACTGCTGTGTTGTCAATCATTATTTTTACAAGCATTTATTAAAGATGTCTGTGACACTTCAGAGGCAGGGGCAAAGTTGTTTTCCTATGTGCCTCTGTGTTTCTGGTCTGCCTAATCGAGTGTAACATCAGACTTAGGCATTTATGTAGTAGTGTAAACAGTGTGCTTTTAAGTAGAGCCAGTTTGATTTTTTTAGCTTGACATATACAATTTTTTTTATTATTATTTGAGCACAAACTGCACAATTATCGATTCATAATGAGCACCATGATTGGAGTTGAAGTTGATTCTGAGTTGGTTTAAAGTGTGTGAAACATATTTATCAGGTTGAAACATGTGTTAATTAAGTTTAAAAAAGATTGTGCCACACCAAAATAGTATGCGATGATTGTTACAATACTTAACTTCAAACACTTAAAACATTTTTTCTTTGCAGTAGAAATAATCCTATGACAATTTAAGTAAAAAGGTTACTTTTAAATAAAGTTGAACAGAGCTAAACTTTAACAGTATAATCCTTGAAGAGGGAGAGCAGAGATGTTGTTTTGTTTTGGCTTTACAATCTGCACTTCCTCGTCACTAAAGTCTGTGTAAGGCTCCTCCTCTCTGGGTCTGGCTCCGTCTCCTTCTAAATCTGACTCATTAGACTGTCTGCTGTCTTCCTTCTCCTGTCTGTGCATAATCTTGACTTTTCTTTCTAATTCACTACTGTAGCTGCCATTAGGATAAACTCATCATCTGCTTTAGTTTGTGATGTGCTTGGTTGTTCATCTATTTCAGCATTGCAAGAGGGCTTTGTATTTGAAAGTTGCAGAAAAACAGAGATCGCTTTTTCATTGTTTTGTTGTTCCGGCAGTGTTATCCCGACCTCGGCTAAAATATTACAAAATCAATCAATAACAAATCACGAGGAGTGGGAATCTTGGCTTGGCGCTTTGCCCAGCCATACATCATAGCTTTTGCACAATTTTCCAAATTATCAACATGTCGCTGCTTTATCTTAGCCATCTATAAAGCTCTAGTTTGCAACTTAGCTTCTAGTACAGGCATATGAGAGGCAGTAACACACTTAGAAGTCAGATCAATCATCTTTCTTAAATCATCCGGTCCAATCTCGCAGCTTTTGTCATGCACTCTCACACCACATCTTTCTTGGGCCACAGTCAACCACACTTGGATACACTCATTTATGTATCTGAAGTCCCAGGATGGATTTCCAACACTAGAGTTAACATTCATCTCAGCCATTTGCAGCTTCTCTCTCTCGAATGCTCCATCATACGGCCACATGCCATTCGTACATTCACACATAAGAGAAGTGAACGGAAACACAAAATCCCATCCTTTCAGTCTACCAATGAGTCCAGCTGGCACATGCGGCGAAAACATTGCTTTAAATTGTGATATCTGGTCAGATGTGTATGTGTGTGTGCCTGCTCCGGCATGCTGCGTAACAATGACAGGTTGACCATCTAACTTCACATTAGTTCTTTGATCTTTTACAGAAAGATGTTTTGTCTTTGATTTAGCTTTTGCTGAGTCAGTTTGCATGATTTCAGGTTTGTCTACTGCTTTGGACAGATCATTACCCATTTTCGCTTGCGCAGTAGGACATTACACATACAGACAAACAGATTTCAAACCACAATACAGCAGCATTAAAGGTCAGTCTCCACACTTTTCTAACTGCAGCAGTGGTGATCTGAGGTGAAAGGAGGAAAAATGTACTTCTTTTTCTCTCCCAGTGTATACACATTTAAAACCAACGTTTCCCAAAGGACACAGAGCAGATCCCCGATCTTGATTCAAACGAGGGTGTATTTAAACTCCCCCGAAAATGTCTTTTCTATAGTTTAAACCTCAGGTGGGTCTCTCTGTGCCGAGTGCAGCCCGAAACTGCCCCAGAAACAAACAGCCACGTAGTGGCAATGCAGTGGGTCATAAACCCAACCTGCCCCCCTTCAGATCCACACACTGTACACTGCTCTGTAATCAATTATTGTTACAGCTCCATTTATTTTTTAAAATCGTTTTTTACACCATTGTCAGCTTTCTTAATTTCTCACGTTAAATCAATATGCCGAATTGAACATCTAACTGGGATGTTTGTATGACACATACGTTCCAAACAACGCCAGAGGTTTCAGCCAGGACATTGTCCCCAAGACACTGAAGCTCCTGACCCCCTGGTGGGTCTTAGATGTTTTTATATTCCAGGCAGATTAAATAAGCACATAGTGACGCCAATTGTTGTGGAGAAATTGCTGAAGTCAAAGGTGTCTTATGCTGTATTATTTATTGACGCTTGGCCAAGGAGAACTAGAGACACTCTCAAAGTACATCTGAAGTGTTTGAGTCGGTCTCGCATTCTGACGAACTTGTGATGGTGCATATACTTTAAACCCAAAGATCACACCCCAAATACAATACGCCCCAGAATTAGTAAAAGAGAATGTCTTTACTCTTGGAGGTGTTATTGTCAACACATCCTAGTCTGGAGACACAGATGTCCGCTTACGCAGATTGGAACGGCAACAACAAGCTATCTATTATGACTAGGAAGGCAGCAACAGGTCTCTTCGACCCTGGCCACCACAGTGAGATATGGTGGCACCTAGTCATAAGACAAACAGTGGCCTCGTGTAACCTAAAAAGAGAAAATTCCATAACAGCGAGTGAGGAAGATTGTGGCCGACACCTCCCACCCTGGACACTCTCTGCTCCAGCTGATCTGATTTCTTTGTTCAGATCGGCTCTTGCAGACCTGAGGACAGTTCCATCACCTGATTTGAAGGCGGAGTTCCAGGCTTTACGCAGGGCCCTGACCTCTGTCGTCATCCATGGCTTCTGGTTTGCATGGACCGTGGTGTTTTTTGTGACACAGACATCATCCATACACTTGTGAATGTATGCTGATACAACATCAGCATACTCCTCGATGTCTGTGGGATTGTCTCTGGTGGCAGAATCTCTGAACACAGACCAGTCAGTGCATTCAAAACAGTCCTGCAGAGCTGACATGGTTAAATGTTTGTATAAACATGGTCCAGTGTGTTGGTTCCCCTTATAGCCAGTCCACATGTTGGTAAAAGTGAGGCAGGACTTTCTTCATGTTTGCCTGGTTAAAGTCCTCAGCAACAATGAATACCCCCTCAGGGTGGGTGGAGTGAGAGAGAACTTTTACGGCTGCTTTGGGGAGAACCCACGCAATGCAATCTCCACACAGAAAGGTTTGACTTAGGACATTCAGTTTATTCTGATATATACAGACTAAAGAAAATGTGGCGAGGGGTGAAGTAAAAAGTTATGTGACTATTAAGGAAGGAAAAAGCTCGACAACGCCACCTTGGGAATTTCACCCAGGGAATTACTCAACCGCAAGGCACAAAGGTTCGAGGTTACTGGAGGGCAAGAGACGTGTTTCAAGGTTCAAAAATACACATTTTTATTCAACATTTGTTAAAAAGTATCCCCAATTAAACCCATTCACACAACAAATGAAAGAAACCTAATCAGAGCCGAGACCGAAGTGGATGGGCAAGGGCTAGTGCAGGATCCACCAAAAAAAGGCAAAAATAACCTAAATCACCAGGCACACGTGGCAGACACTCTCAGTGAAGAAAACCACTCCCAGGGACACAGCAAGGTACAACGGGAGGACCCCACTACCAGGTCACCAACACCACCACCACTGGCCTACAGCAACTGAAGAGGAAAAAAAAAAACACATTAATGAGATGGCACACACAAAAAAAATACCCAAAACTATAAGTAAATGAGCAAATTACAGGCTTAAACAGAATAATAACTGCCCAAAACAAAGAACTAAAGACAACAAAACTCAAAAACAATTTACAAAACAACTTAATTAAAAAAATAGAATTACATAAACAAAAATCCAGACTCAACCTAGACACACTATCACAATCATACGTTCACACTCTCATTCACTCAGCATAAGTCCTGAGTAAAAAAATGCTTATGCCCGGACCGTGGTGTATAGCCGAACAATCGTCCTACACAGCGTATATCTTGGAAGCCGCTGGCGGCCGCAGGAGAGCGCCGTGGGCAGTGTCAGACAATGTAGTGAAAGCAGCATAAAATAGCACCAAACAGAGCAGTAAACAAAGCAGCAGCGGCCCAATGAGGTGGTTACAACACCTAGTCAAAAAGAAAAACACTATTAGCGTGTGCTAGATGCTAATACAATTGATGCAGTGGCACGTACAGTAGTAGCAACTTAAAAGTTCCCGTTCAAGCTGAACGCCAGCTGAATGGCAGCCGTGTCCCAGCTGACTTTCAGCCAGCTGTCTGCTAAGTACCGAGACCGGAGTGACCCCCCTCCTTCTCCTGGGCGTGTCTATTTTTTACTGTGACTCCACCCATTCATGTGATTACAGGGTATAACCAGGAGATGGCGCTTCTCTCACAGAGTTCTCTAAAGTTGTTCTACCTGGAGATGACGTAGCTTACACACCTCATTAGCATTCTCGTTGCTCAACCTTTCGTTTGTGCTTACAGTAATGGGCTTTTTGGTCTCCCAGTGTCACAGATCACAGAGTGGAAAATGCAGCTGGTTTGAGTACTGCACACTATACAGTAGCCGTATGATTTGAGCGTGTTCATGAACTGAAATTAAATTGAAGGTGTTTATATCTAACATGTCACCATTCACCAAATCAACAACATCTAGGCTGTTCTGTCTTTACTAGTGGTGAGCCGTTATCGGCTGACGTGCTGAGTTAACGTGAGACTCTTATCGGGCGATAAAAAAAATATCACCATTAATCTATTCTCAAAACTGTTCTAGCCTTTGAGGTCACTTTTTGACCTTTTGACTTTTTCTCTTTTGTTCGTTTTTGTTTCTTCGCTTTAACTCTGTGGAGTCCTGATCTCTATAGCGATGTTGTTTTTAGAGAGTGTTTGAGTTTTTCACGTGTTTTTTAAATGCCGCTTCCACCTGGACAGCTGCCTTTGTTTACTCCGGGAACAGCTGATCGATTAATTACAGTATCTACAGTATCTATGGCCACCACGTGTCTTTACATAATTACTGAAGCGTCTCGCCCTCTCTCTCTCGCTCATCTGCATGTAAACAACAAACTAGCCCTTAAAAAAGTTACAACAACGGTTCGGACGTCCCGCAGACGACCTGCAGATACAAGCGAGCATTTTTTTTAAATTAACAGTTTATTTGGAGGGGAGGGCTCGTTGTTGTTGTGCACGACATAGAGCGAGCGTTTTGGAAGCCCTTTGTTATGCAGGTATTTACTGTAGTGCACACTTTAAGCCAGGTAAACCATACAAACCCCTCATTAGCATTATCATTGTTTGCACTTGATGGGCTTTTTGGTCTCCCAGTGTCACACAGATCACAGAGCGGAGAATGCAGCTGGTTTGAGTACTGTATACAGTAGCCTTGTGATTTGAGTGTGCTTATGAACATGAATGACTCCTTTTCATTTTTGTCCATTCTATAGGCTAAATGGTGTAAAGCGTAAATGGAAAGAATATGTATGGAATAAGTCAAGTATGTTTGGTTTTAATAAATTTTGCAGTATATATGTTATGTTTTTATTCTACATGGACACCACTGTTTATTTTCCACTATGCCCTCCTCCATTATAATAATACACCGCACAGCTTTTGAAAGTTCAGAGATAAGTCTTGCAAAAGTCCACGGTGACTCTTGTTTGCCAAAACGTCTGTATGGCCCTTTACTGCGTGTCATTCCCCGTCTCTCTGCCCCCTCCTTCCTGTCTCTCTTCAGCTGTCATATCCATAAATTGCCCAAAATTATACTTAAAAACTGACGTTACGAGCGGAGTTTTCTTTAATAAAACGTTTATGTTGGCATGTTGTTGTTGTGCGTGACATAGAGTTGCAGATACGAGCGGCTGCAGCACTGCGGTGTTATCTTATCACAACTTTTTTTTTTCCTATCAATTGATCCGCTGATCAGCTGATTGGCTTACCAGCATATCTGTTTAGATGTGTCTTAGTTTAGACAGTCTACGGTGAGAGCGGAACATCACTGCTCCTCCCCGTGGACAAATGAGGCATTGCAGCTGGTTTTCACACAGGCTGCTTAGGGGCGTTTCCAGTCAGGGCCTCATTGACTACAACATCGCGGGGGGTTACATTTCGGTCACGGTCCAGGGAAGGACCTGTGAAGGACCTGCGAAGCACCAGTCACAAGCCCTGTCACGGTCCTGTCACGGAAACACGGGAACTTTTAGGTTGCTACATCTGTAACAATGTACATACCTTCTCAGAACGCACACTCACGAGGAGGAAGGATTGGACTCCAGGCAGCCGCCAGCATTCACCTGTGACCAGACCAACATTAGCCACCTAGCAGCACCAAGCACAACGCCGAGACGAACAACACTTACCCCCGGCCAACGGTCACGATAGCACACACAGGGCGCACGGAGCAGCAAACAAACCTACAACAACAATAAAATACCTTAAATATAAGAACAGACAAAACGACGAGCGAGGTGAAGCAGACCCGGTGGGCCGACCACCGTTTTATACCGGCTCACCTCAATGACTGGCGGAGGTGGGGAAGGGAAACTATAGCAACAGTCAACAGAAAGAGCGAGGGCAAAAAGACAAAAACGCTCGTACTGCTACAAAAAGTCTCAAACTCACACTGAATATGTATCTTTTCTCTCTGACGGCACTCCTTTGCATCACTGTCATTTACTCTATGGTTTAAATTGAACAAAAACCAGGGATATGTACTAGTCACAAGTAATTTACTACAGCAAAGGTAGTAAATTTCCATTTCATCATGATGGTATGATAGGAGGAGCATGATTAAAATTCAAAGACGCCTCCTCTGATATGGAAATGTGTGGGGCTGAGCTTCCACTTGAGCTGCAGTGAGTGTCACTGTTAATGGACGAGTGGCCTCTGCAGAGCTGCTGCTGATACATCATTTGTCCCTCAGTAATACGGTGATATGATGACTTTGATTCTGGCTGCTGCTGCAGTGGTGGACATCTGCTGAATCATCAAGGCTGTTTTATATAGTTAAAAAGCAGTCAAGGTGTAGCATATAAGAACAGGCCACATGTCGAATTCATTCAATTAAACATCATCATAACCCTAACCCGTCATTGTCCTAACATAGAAAAATATATCACTGATGCTATACAGCGCTATATTTTAGTATAGTATTCCTCGAAGACAACGAAGGCCAGGTCGTCAATGTAAATGAGAATTTGTTTTCACTTGACTTCTATAATAAAATAATCAAAAATAAGTGATGCATGGAACGGAATGGAAGTTTTTATACAATGTATCTCTATGCAAATGAAGCTTAAAAACTCAAAAGTAAATAGATACATTTACAGTAGCAAATGACTGAACACACCTCTTTATTTATCATTACAGATTAACACTGAAGACATTCAAACTATTAATTATAATACGTAAAGAATTCTGTGGTAAACAAAGCAAAATATATTTATACTTTAGATTCTTTTGCTTTAATGACAGTTTTACATACTCTCCATCTGGAATGATTTTCCATCAGTCTTCAACAACTTTTCCAACCTTTACAATTAAAGCTTGTTTTAAAAGCTGATAAAAAGGTAATGCATTTCACAAGACAACTCGACACTTTGGATATTATTACTGCACTGGGAAAGAAGTTATTATCTCCTGTTATAAATATCTTGGTATTTGGCTCGATGACTGCCTTTCTCTTAAACCTCAGGTAGAAAATCTTTTTTAAAAGCTCATTTCAAAAGCAAGTCCTGTTCCTCCTGTGAAGCCAGAAATAGAATGGTCTCTGCTATATTTGACCACTTCTCTTACCAGTTGCCAGTGCACACTGGTTGCCCATGTCAGATACTGCACATCATAGTGCACTGAGATTTACAGAGTTACAAGCTGGAATGCTCTCACTTATCATTGTATGCTTTACTCCAGGGCTGGTCTCTGACCTTTGTGGGTCAATAGAATGTCTTTGTTTATGAAGCTGTTCTGGATAAACTTCCTTTATAACTGCAAAATGGTGACCTTTGTTCCCAGTCTACAGGAGTGCTCTGCTCAGTCGGAACAGCCTTCAAAAAGACTCTTTTCCTGATTTTAATGTCTTATTAGTGCAGTGATGAATGAATCAGTTAGTACAGGTAATTGTACTATATTGTATTGTACTATATTTGAATTATTTCAACACATTCTTATATGTTTTCTTGTCATTACTGATGTTGTCTCTAACCTCTTTATGCTGCTTTCTTGGCCAGTTCTCCTTGAGAGATTGTTATCTGTTATCTGTGGGTTAATAATAATAAACATGTAGTTGTATTTAATGATTGTTTATATTACATTATGTGCATGTGCTTGATTTATTGAGGATTTAGTCTTATAGATTATTTAGTTATCCGTGAGTTAGTTAGTCAATAATCAACGATGAAGACTCTATCAGTCCATTGACATTACCATTATGTGTTCATTCAACAAAAGCAGCTTAGCTCATACATGTTTAACAGGTACCAAGGCCGTTCCTGCCTCATACTATTTCACTTCAGATAAACATCATCCTCAATCAAAGTAACATCCTGCGATTTTCTGCATTTCCTGTAAATTTAAGACAGTTTTTGTATTCTTCAGTCAGCTGTTGATCCCAAATTCAAAATCAACCTGTAATTATGTTTTTTATTACAGCTTGGGCCTTACTTTCATAGTTTTAGTTTTATAGTAATGATAACACTATACTCACCAAAGTCAATTCTGAGATCTGAGAACATTGCTTTAATGTGAAGTCTTTGAGTGAGAAACCACATGTCCACATTCATTTTTGGAGCATGTTCATTGGCCCAATAAAAACTCAAAAAACAGCATCTACTCATTCTCCAATCGAGTATAAATATGCCATTGCAAAAGAAGAGGACATGACAAGATGACATATGGCATTTCTGTTTGTTTCAGGTATCCATTTGATGAATGCTGCAGTATCATTACTCCACACAGATCTGCTGCATGTTTACATTGTCCTGCATTTTGCCTTATCAATGCACCAACTTTTCCTTCTCAGTCAGTGAAAAAGTGTTTCATGTGTAACTTTGGGGCCTAAAGATTTAGTTTTGCTTTAATCAGTCTCAATTTCTAACACATCTGACTCTGATTGCTTTATATTCCAATATGTTACCTGAAATATGTTATCTGAATAATTTTGTTTTCTTTTATATAAATCAAATCAAAACAAATTATATTTGTATAGCCCAAAGTCACAAAGTACATTTGCCTCAGAGGGCTTCACAATCTGTACAGGGAGTGACACCCTCTGTAGCGAACGCTGAAGCATAAGCATACTTTTTTGTGTATTCATTTATTTTACATGTAATATTGATTTCATATTTTTTGGAAATATTTTGGTTATTTTCTGCATAGTTGGTAGATAATGGAAAATTGTTCAATTAATGTCACTTGACCACGTCATTAGTGAGGTCATCACATGGTCTCGTGCTTTTGGTGAAGAGCAGTCAGCGTGTGCATGTGCAAGCGTTACATGCAAAGCGCAAAGGACAAAATGATGAAGAAATGGACCTTTAGCAACTCCTAACCTTCTGGTTGAAAGGGCACACGGTATGGACATTTGATTGTAATTCTTTGTTTTTGTGCAAGATGTGTTTTCGCTTTAATATGTATGTAATAAGTTAAAGTTAAGAAATTCATAGAAACATGGCTGTTTCGCTGATGTATGTTTGCCACTGTGTATTTCATTGCAGTGTTCACGGTGGTCTTGGGTGTTTTAAGCAGAAAATCCCTGTAATAAACGTTTGAACCATCAGTCGGATCGTTGCACCTTTATCCACCAGTAAAGAAAAGTTGGGAGCGGCTATAGTGAACACGTAGACCGGGCGTGTGCAACTTAGCCCGAGGCCAGAGAGAGGGGAAGGAAAGACCGTCGCAGCCTGAAGATGACAGCTCGTCGGCACGAGGAAGCCTTCAAGTCGTAGAAAGCTTCAAGAAAATTCAGCTCGTCTTTCGACCTCCGAAAGCTACGCGGACCCAACTGCAGCGACTTGCAAAATACGGCGTCGGCTCTGCCACGAGGACAAGGATTGAGACTGTGCCGTTTCCATAAGTCACCACAAGAGGGCAACAGCGCACCGTGGTTGTGAGTGGATTCAGCAAGCCCTTGGCTTTCAGGTTTTCCCCAGTCAATAAGAAACGAACATTATAACTTGTACATACTGAAATAATTGTGAAAGGCCATTGTATGCATATTTTGTGTGAATGTTTCAGGCCTGCATTAATAGTTAATTTTACATAACTCCTCTGCTTTTATGTTTGATTTAACATGTGTGTGTTTGGTATTTGCATTTAAATGTGAGGAGTATTTGTAGTATAAGTTCTACAAAATGGTTTAAGATTTAATTACTACTTCATAGCGTATTACAATAGTTCAGAAAATGGAAGCAGGTAAAGAAAAATGCTCTTGTACTTGAGGGAGTAATACAGGCTCTTGAAGAAGAAAAAATAGAATTACAAACCAAGTTAGACACTGAAACAGATGCTGAATTAAGAGAAGAAATAACAAAACGCCTGACTGAAATTGATAGTAGTCTGCAAACTCAAAGTGTAGTGAGCCAGGAACCAACTTTTAAACCTGAAGAACTAAATACTCAACCTGAGCAATCTAGGCGATCAGAAAGAGATCGAAAACCAACTGAAAGGTGGCTGGCCTATGCTAAAGATGAGAGTGCAAAAAAGGAAAGAAAGTTCATGTTAACTTATGTAAGCTTTAAAGGTGAGGTTCAGTACACCAGGAGCAAACTTAAAGAAGAATGCAACAAAGAGGAACTTGAAGGTATGAACACTACTTTGGAAGAATATGAGTCACACTTAAAGCAGGTGTATGAAAGCTTACGTTCGTTGACAACGCCAAGTCAAGACATAAGACGGCGAATGGATAGCTGCACTTCAGTGACTAAAGAAGTAGTTGCTCTACTGAAAATGCGCTGCTCAGAAGTAGGCAAAGAGTTTGATGCAGTTGCAGTAAAACAATCACTCTCTAAACTACTTCAGAGAGATGAAGCAAGATCGATATATGGATCCACTGTATCAAGGGTGGGTGCAGATAGCATAGCAGAAAGTCAGGTTTCAATAAAGAGAGCAGAAGCAGCAGCACGCTTAGCATCAAAACGTGCAGAAATAAACAGAGAGTGTGAAATAGCTGCACAAAGAAAGGAAGTGTTTGAACAGCAAGAAAAATTGAAAATGCTGGAAAATCAAAGGGATCTGGAAGCTATGCAAGCTGAATTCGATGTTTATGCAGGAGAGGAAATGAAAATGAATGCTGAAATAGGGGAGAAGAAAGAAATAACTCTGCCTCCAAGTCAGCCACAAGGAGAAAAGAAAGAAGTAACTCTGCCTCCAAATAATTTCCAAACATGGCTCAAATTCCCCAGGGCACGGCAGGCACTCCTCATTCTGAAAAACAATCAGAGCAAAAATTGAGTGAACCGTTACTAGTGCAAGCCTTCAAGGACTCTCTGACAATAACAAGACTTCCGGCACCTGAGCCGTCCGTGTTTACTGGTGATCCTCTCAAATTCACTGAATGGCAGACCAGTTTTAAAGCGTTGATTGAGACTTCCTGTACAAACTCAGCACATAGACTGTTTTATCTCAGAAAATACATAAGCGGAGATGCACTGTCTGTGCTAGAAGGAACTTTTTACAGAAGTGATGATGAAGCATATACACAAGCATGGGATGCACTGAACAAGCGCTATGGCCACCCATTCATAGTGCAAAGAGCTTTTAGAGGTAAACTTAGTAGCTGGCCCAAGATAGGACCAAAAGAGCCACTAAAGTTAAGAGACTTCAGTGATTTCCTTGTGTCGTGCAAAAATGCAATGCCTCACATATCAGGTCTGAAAGTGCTGGATGATTGTGAGGAGAATCAAAGACTGCTCCAGAAACTTCCCGATTGGGCAACAGCTCGATGGAATCGAATTGTCACCAAGGAATTGGATGATGGCAAGCCATATCCAAGCTTTGAACGGTTCTCAAACTTCTTAGCCGAGGAGGCACGCATTGCCTGTAACCCAGTGTCCTCACTTCACGCTTTGAAAGGGATAGAGGAGAAAGCAGGCACAGAAGTGAAACGCATCAAAGCCAGAACCCTAGTAACAACAACAAAGGTTGCTGAAGGGAAAGGTCACTCAGCTAAGGATTCAGGTGAATCAGCAGGCTTGACAGTTGATCCATCTGCAGCTCAAACTAAGAGGCAAATAAAATGCATATGCTGTCAGAAGAACCACTTCATTTACAAATGTGAGAGGTTTGCTGCTCTGACACTTGATGACAAGAAAGCGTTCATCAAAACCAACAATATGTGCTTCGCCTGCTTGAGGGTTGGACATGTTGCAAAGGATTGTCGTAAAAGGGCTACTTGTACTTCTACAAACATTTGTAGAAAGAGCCATCCAACTCCGTTGCATGACAAACCGGCTCCAGAAGAAAAGCTTGAAGCAGGTCAACAGCAAGACAGTTCTTCTACTACTTTGTGTAGTGTGAATATGACCACTTCTGACCGCACATCAATGATAGTCCCAGTGTGGTTGTCTAGTGATGTCAAAAATAGCCAGGAAATCTTGGTATATGCTTTGCTAGACACACAAAGTAGCAACACATTCATTTCTAAAGATGTGTGTGGACAACTTGAGGCACACACTGAACCTGTTAAACTCAGGCTGTCAACAATGACTGGCAGGTCAATAGTGAATTGTCACAGAGCCAGTGGGTTAAAGGTCAGAGGATACAGTTCCAAAGAATGCATTGAATTACCACCAGTATACACTTGAGAAGATATCCCGTTGGAGAAGACCAGCATTCCAACTAAGGAAACAGCCAAAGCATGGACACACTTGCTTAGCGTAGCTGACGAAATGCCAGACTTACTAGGCTGTCCTGCTGGACTGCTAATAGGCTACGACTGTGTCAGAGCTCTAAAGCCAAAGGAAGTTGTGTCAGGAGCTGAACATGAGCCATATGCAGTGAAAACACACCTCGGGTCGAGTGTGATTGGTGCTAGAACGCCTGCTACTGGTGCACTAACAAATGCTGGATTCTGCTATCGCATCTCTGTGAAAGAAATTCCGCCTATTACACCTGCATGTGCGATTAAGGCACTTGAGAGAGATTTTCAGGACACAAATCCCACAGATGGAACAATCTCTCAAGAAGATATTCAGTTCTTGCAAATACTGAATGAGGGAATTCATTACAATGACTATGGTCATCTAGAGATGCCTCTACCCTTTAGAGAGCGGCCTCAGCTGCCTAGCAACAAACATCTAGCCACAGTTAGGCTGAAACATCTGAAAAGGAAGATGGATAAAAATCCCAAATACAAGTCGGACTATATACAGTTCATGGTCAAGGTTTTCATTGATGGTGATGCAGAGGAAGTCCATGCAACACCTGAAGTCGGGAATACCTGGTATATTCCACACCATGGTGTGTACCACCCGAGAAAACCAGAGAAGATAAGAGTTGTCTTCGACTGTTCTGCCAAATACGAAGGCACTTCATTGAATGACCACCTCCTCACTGGACCTGATTTAACCAATGCCTTGACTGGAGTGCTATGTCGGTTTCGACAATATCCAATTGCAATCAACTGTGATGTTGAGAAAATGTTCCATCGCTTTCATGTTACTCCAGAAGATCGGGATTTCATGAGGTTCCTGTGGTGGGAGACATGGCTCAATGATCTTTCTAATCTTCAAACCATCCAAATACCAAGGTGCTTTGTTCCCAGCAATATTGGCATGATCCAGAAGATTGAGCTGCATCACTTTTCTGATGCCAGTAATGATGGCTATGGGCAGTGCTCATATATCAGGATCGTAGCTAAGGAACAAGTGCATTGCACTTTAGTTATGGCTAAGGCAAGGGTAGCACCCATGAAGATTGTGAGCATCCCACGTCTGGAGCTCACCGCTGCCACAATCTCTGCAGCTGTAAGCAAGATTCCGCGAGAAGAGCTTGACCTCAAGATAGATGAGGAGTACTTTTGGACGGATTCGCAAGTTGTATTGGGTTACATCAAGAATGATGCCCGTCGTTTTCATGTTTTCGTAGCGAATCGAATCCAAAAAATCAAAGACGCTACGGACCCCAATCGATGGTTTTACATTGAGACAAGTCAAAACCCGGCAGATCATGCATCTAGAGGACTCACGGTGGCAGATCTAATGGCATCAGATTGGCTGAAAGGACCCAAGTTCTTGTGGGAACAGGAAATTGTGACCAATCCAACATCCCCAGAGCTTCTTATAGGTGACCCAGAGGTCAAAGTCTTGAAAACTGATGCTATGAAGGAAGATGACCTCTTGGAAAGGTTGGCAAGATTTTCAGACTGGGTCACATGCCTTAATGTCATTGCTCGCATCCAGAGGCTGGCTCATAGGGACATATCTGGGCCTGTTACTGTAGAAGAGCGAAAGAAAGCGACTCTCGTGCTAATCAAAGCCGCACAAAGGGAAGCATTTGGAGAAGAACTCAAACTGCTGAGCCAATCACAAAAACTCAGGAAAACTCATAAAATGTATGAGCTTGACCCTTTTCATGAGGACGGAGTGCTCAGAGTTGGTGGCAGGTTAAGAAAGTCATCAGCTTCTCTGGAGTTCAAACATCCCTTTATACTCCCGAAAGAAGGCATCGTAACACAACTAATACTTGACCATTGCCATAAAAGAACACAACACCAAGGCCGAGGACAAACACTGAACGAACTCAGAGCCAGTGGCTACTGGATAATGGGTGCCAGTAAAGTTGTGGCCAGGCACATCAAGAGTTGTGTGACATGTAGGAGGGTGCAGGGCCGAACTGAGGAACAGCGCATGGCTGACTTGCCTGTTGATCGACTAGAGCCGTCTCCTCCTTTCACGTATACAGGTATTGACTGTTTTGGCCCTTTCTACACAAAACAAGGTAGAAAGGAGTACAAAATGTATGGGCTGTTATTAACATGCTTAAGCTCACGGGCCATTCATATCGAGATGCTCGAGGACCTGACAACCGATGCATTTCTAAATGCATTAAGATGCTTCATAGCAATACGAGGAACAGTCAGACAAATCAGATCGGACCAAGGTACGAATTTCTTAGGAGCAAAGAATGAGATGGGAAAGTACTTGTCAGAACTTGACAAGGAAAAGATCGCGACGTATCTCGCAAGAAAGGAATGTGACTTCCTAATGAATGTTCCCGAAGCCAGTCATATGGGAGGCATATGGGAGCGTCAGATACGCACAACCAGGAGTGTGATGAGCTCGGTCCTTGCTCAGGCAAAAGGACGACTGGATGACTCCTCATTAAGAACTTTCTTTTATGAGGCCATGTCCATAGTCTACAGTCGCCCACTGACAACTAACACCCTTTCTGATCCCAAAAGTGCTGAACCCTTGACACCCAATCACTTGCTTACCTTGAAACCTACGGTACCTCTTCCACCTCCAGAAAAGTTTCTTCAAGAAGATCTGTATGCAAGTAAAAAAGATGGCGCAAAGTGCAGTATCTTTCAGAACTGGGGCAGGTGGCGCCGAGAATACTTAGCCAACATCAGCCTTCGACAGCAGTGGCATACAACCAGACGAAATGTGCAGGTTGGAAATGTAGTCATTGTTAGGGATGAAAACACTCCTAGAAATGAGTGGCCACTAGCTAAGGTTGTTGAGGCACAAGAAGATGATGATGGTCTTGTGCGAAAGGTGAAAATACAAGTAGGTCAAAGTAAGTTAGGACCTAAGAGTGCTTATCACCCCTCTCATTTCTTGAGCGCCCAGTCCAGAAATTAGTTATATTAGTTGAAAATAGGTCAAAGTAGCTTATCATTTAAAGAAGAATGAGAAAAATCAGTGTCCTAATCTATTCAGTAGAATTTATGGGTAAAAATTGAGTTTCAAGTTATTGGAAAATTACAAGTTTTATTTCTTTGAATATGGTGAAAGTAAACCTTTTGTAATTTTGGTGGCATATAGTTCTCATAAAGAAAAGTTGGGAGCGGCTATACCCTCTGTCCTTAGACCCTAAATGAAGACATTTCCGTATTATCTTCTCCTGACAGCCACTTAGTGTGTCATAACATAATAATATATAATAATAATAATAATAATATATAATATAATATATTCCACTCCGGATTGAACTACAGAAATGGTCCCGCAATGAACTGAATTAAAAAAGGAAAAAGACTATTGCAAAAAAAACGTCATTAGTGAAGCAACCCTGACCCAACTTTACCAGTTTCTGTTTCTTCCTTTCCTGTGACATGACGATGTTCCCGCACACACACAGCCAGCTCCATAATTAAATGGTTTTCCCAGTTTGCTGTGAAGAACTGGCTGCGAATCTTGGCCTGCATCTATCAACCCCGTCCAACACCTTTGGGGTGAACTGGAACACTGACACTGACTGTGAGCCAGGCTTTGTAACCCAACATCAGTGCTGGACTCACTAATGCTCTTGTGGCTAAATGGGAGCAAATCCCTGCAGCCAGGTTTCAAAATTTGGTGCACAGACTGAGACCAGAAGAGTGGACATTGTTTTAGCAGCAGATTAATGCTCAATGCTCACCTATAAGATGTAAAATCATTAAAGAGACTGACCATGTATGTATCAGTTTTTATTTGAATTCTAACCATGAAAACAACTCAGATATGGAATCCTTTAGAAAAGAGATGAAAATATTTTCAGCTCCAGTTGAAAATGGTTCTGACACCCCATACATACACACATACACTCACACACACATGCACACTATAGTACATTCTATTGATAGAATGGCCGTGGTAAAGTGGCCACTTGCCTGCGCTATGCAGGCATGTGGAAACAGCAGTGTGGCTCTACAGACACTATACTTAGCAGCAGAGACACACGGCATCCTTAAATAGCTGCAGCGGATATAAATATCCTGTTGAAATATGTATGGGTTCTGAATAACATAAGCCTAATGTATTGTTAGTGCTTGTGTGCTGTTAAATGTTTTATATATTAAGGAGCAGAGACATGGGATGAAGTGCCATCTGTCAAACCAGCTTTAATCGCTCTGTGCTCCTGAACATGAACACAGCAGTTCACTATGTCATGGACTCACTAGATAGGCCTGTTAATTGCCACTAATCACACTCACTCAGCACACCTGTTTTCCACACCTGTCCCTCGTTATCCTCTGCTCTCCCTGTGCATTTAAGCCCAGGTCTCTCCACAGTCAGTGTCAGTTCGTCTTCGAAGAAAGAGTGATTCCTGTTCGTTGGCTGAAGACCGATCCCCAGACCCTGAACCTGCATTGAACCTGACCACTCATTTCCTGCGGCTCCCGACGCCGGTATCCTGTATCTCCACCTGTCTCCGTGCCGGCGCTCTGTGGATTCTGAGACTCCAGTCCACTCCCTACAGACCTCCAGACGCCAGTCAGCCCTCGACCCTCCAGCCCGTCTACCCACTCCTGCCACACCACCTGCTCCTGTCCACTCCCTGCGGACCCCCAGACGGTACAGTCTCCCCCCCAACCCTCCGGCCCGTTCACCACCTCAGAGACTTTCTCCCCCTACCTTTTCCCCTGAACTCAATAAAACTCAACTTGTTTGCACACGCATTTGGGTCTCCTGTTCCGTACTCTGACAGTACGAACTGACCATTCATGGACCCAGCGGGCGAACACAGCAATATGGAGACATCACCGGAACCGCCAGCCCTGGAACGTTTGGGACGTGCAGAGACTGACATGAGAAAGATGACCAGCGACATCGCCTCCCTGGTCCGGCTCGGCCACCAGCACCAGCAGCAGTTCCAGCAGCAACAACAGCAAATCCTGGGCCAGGAACAACAATTGGCCCAGGTCATTCAGCTGTTCACTCAACTGTCCACTCCATCTGCACCAGTGTCTCCAGACCCCAGCATTCCAGACCCAGGCAGCCAAGGACCCAACATCCAAGCCCCAGTGAGACCAGCCCCAGTTCTGGATGCCCCCGAGCCCAGAATCGGAAACCCGGAGCGCTTTGATGGGGATCCTAGACAAGTGCGTGCTTTCCTCACAAGTTGCCGAGTCCAGTTCGCATTGCAGCCCCGAACCTTCGCATCAGAAGCAAGCAAGGTGAGATACGTAATCACACATCTGACGGGCCATGCTCGACTGTGGAGAGGAGCTGAATTCGACCGCCAGACCCCTGCCTGCGCCTCTTTCGATGCCTTCGCGAGGGAGATGGAGAAGGTGTTCGACGGCGGTTCCCCGTCGGCAGAGGCATCACGGTACCTGATGCGAGTACGCCAGGGTAACCGAACGGTGGCGGACTTTTCAATCGACTTCCGCACCCTGGCTGGCCGCAGCTTGTGGAATATGCTCGCGTTGGTTGACGCCTTCCTTCACAGTCTGTGCGATTATCTCAAAGACAAGCTCGTCTCTCACGACCCGCCCAAGACTCTGGACGATGCCATCGCTTTGGCAATTCGCATCGACCAACGAATCCAGGTCCGCCAAAGAGAGAAGGGACGCTCCACCCAGTCCTCTGTCCGCACTCGGGGTGAGCCCACTACCCAGTTTCCCCTCCCATCCACGTCCCAGAGCCAATCTAACCAACCCGAGCCCATGGAAATCGGCCGCGCTGCCCTCACTCCCGGGGAGCGTCAGCGCCGCTTTAGCTCCAACCTGTGTCTGTACTGCGGTGGCGAAGGTCATCGCGTCGTCACGTGTCCAGCAAATACCGCAGCTCACCGGGTGTAGGGGAGATCCGGGTGAGCTCGACCATTCTCCAGTCTCCCCCCATTCGCAAGACCCTGCTCCAGGTCCACCTTCGTCTCCCCAACACCTCCCACACTCTGGCCGCTCTAGTGGACTCCGGGGCTGAGGCCAGCGTCATGGACACAGAACTTGCTCGGCAGCTGGGAATAAAGTGCCACAACCTCTCCCCACACATTCCGGCACGGGCCTTAGACGGACACCGACTCGGCACGGTGACCCACATCACAGCCCCCCTAATTATGGCACTCTCAGGAAACCACCAGGAGTCCATTCAGTTTCACCTTTTGTCTTCACCCGGACAACCCATTATTCTGGGCTATCCATGGCTTCGCAAGCATAACCCCCATCTCGACTGGGAGACAGGCACCATCAGAGAATGGGGAAGAAACTGCCACTTGACCTGTCTAACGAGAGCTGTTCTGCCCACCAACCCGGACCCTGCTACTCCAACCCCCGACATCTCCAATGTCCCAGCATGTTACCATGAGCTCCGAGAGGTGTTTAACAAAGCCAAGGCCACATCACTACCACCCCACAGACCGTATGACTGCGCTATCGATCTTCTGCCAGGAACTGCTCCCCCGAAAGTCCGCCTGTACACTCTGTCTTCCCCTGAAAGAAAAGCTATGGAGGACTATATTAATGACTCTCTGGCGGCCGGCATAATGCGCCCCTCTTCCTCACCGGCCGGGGCTGGGTTTTTCTTCGTCAAGAAAAAGGACAGTTCGCTCCGCCCCTGTATAGATTACAGGGGTTTGAACGACATCACTATCAAGAACCGCTACCCACTGCCACTGATATCATCTGCTTTTGAATTACTTCAAGGGGCCACCATCTTCACAAAGCTTGACCTCCGAAACGCCTATCACCTGGTACGGGTGAGAGAAGGGGATGAGTGGAAGACTGCCTTTAACACACCAACGGGCCATTATGAGTACCTGGTAATGCCCTTCGGCCTTACTAATGCCCCTGCAGTTTTCCAAGCCCTGGTGAACGACGTCCTCCGTGACATGCTTAATAGGTTTGTTTTTGTTTATTTAGATGACATTTTGATTTTCTCGAAAACCCAGTCTGAACACGTCCTTCATGTCCAGTCTGTACTCCATCGCCTCCTTGAGAACTCGCTGTATGTCAAAGCGGAGAAGTGCGAGTTTCATGCCCGGACCACGTCCTTCCTGGGATTCATTGTGGCGGAGGGGCGCATCCAGATGGATCCAGCAAAGGTCTCGGCAGTGTCGTCATGGCCCATCCCAGAGAGCCGAAAGAAGCTGCAGCAGTTTCTGGGCTTTGCCAATTTCTATAGGAGGTTTATCCGCGGATACAGTGCGGTGGCAGCTTCTCTCACCTCGCTGACCAGCACCAAACGCCCGTTTGAATAGACCCCTGCAGCTGACAGAGCATTCCAGTCTCTCAAGGCTCGGTTCACCTCAGCCCCTATCCTCCGGATGCCAGATGAGGAACGGCAGTTTGTTGTGGAGGTGGATGCGTCCGATGTGGGCGTCGGAGCAGTACTCTCCCAGAGGTCGGCTGAGGATGGCAAGATGCACCCATGTGCCTTCTACTCCCGTAGACTGTCACCCACGGAGTGCAATTACGACATCGGCAATCGAGAGCTGCTGGCCGTCAAACTGGCCCTGGAGGAGTGGCGCCATTGGCTGGAGGGCAGTAAGCTTCCATTCTTAGTCTGGACAGACCACAAAAACCTCCAGTACATCCAGGCAGCCAAGAGGTTGAACTCCCGCCAGAGACATTGGTCTCTCTTCTTCACTCGCTTCAATTTTACCCTCTCCTATCGGCCCGGCTCTCGCAACACAAAGCCTAATGCCCTGTCTCGCATCTACCAGAAAGATGAAACTCCTGAGGTCCCAACATCTATCCTCCCAAGCCCCTGTGTGGTAGCCACCCTGACATGGGATGTCGAGGAGCAGGTGAGGGAGGCCATCCTCACCCAACCCGGCCCAAGCACCTGTCCCCCGGACCGTCTCTTTGTCCCGGAAACCCTCCGCTCCCAAGTGATCCAGTGGGGGCATGATTCACGACTAGCCTGTCACCCTGGGGGTAGCCGCACCCTCCACCTGCTCTCCCAGCGCTTTTGGTGGCCCTCTCTAAGGAGGGATATCCGTGACTTTGTAAAGGCTTGCCCCACCTGTAATCAAAACAAGACCTCCAGTCATGCTCCCGCAGGCCTCCTCCAGCCCCTTCCAATACCCATGCGACCCTGGTCCCACGTAGCTCTGGACTTTGTCTCTGGTCTACCTCTTTCGGATGGAAACACTGTGATACTCAACATTGTTGATCGCTTCAGCAAGATGGCTCACTTCATTCCACTTCCTAAATTGCCATCTGCGAAGGAGACTGCCCAGATTGTCCTCGAACAGGTGTTCAGAATCCATGGTCTGCCAAAGGATGTTGTGTCTGATAGGGGTCCACAGTTCGCATCCACCTTTTGGAAGGAGTTCTGCCACCTATTGGGAGCCACTGCCAGCCTTACATCTGGCTTCCACCCCCAGTCAAATGGCCAGGCGGAACGTGTCAACCAGGAGCTGGAGAAGGCACTCCGCTGTATGGCCTCACGAAACCCCCGAGCCTGGGCACAACACTTGCTGTGGATTGAGTATGCACACAATTCCCTGACCAGCACTGCCACTGGTCTGTCCCCATTCCAGTGTGTCTACGGATACCAACCACCCCTGTTTGCCAGCCAAGAAGGGAATATCACCTGCCCTTCTGCCCTAGCCTATGTTCGTCGTTGCCGGCGTACCTGGTCCCAGGCTAGGACCACTCTTCTCAAATCTGCCACCAGCTATGCCACCGGAGCTAACCGACGGAGAAATTCTGCTCCTGCCTACCAGGTTGGTCAAAAGGTGTGGCTCTCGGCCCGGGATCTACCTCTTCGAGTTGAGTCACGAAAGCTGGCACCCAAGTTCGTTGGTCCATTTCCCATTCAGAGAACAATAAACCCGTCTGCAGTCAGACTCCAATTACCTCGGTCCATGAAGGTACACCCTACGTTCCACGTTTCCAGGCTCAAACCTGTCCATGAAAGCCCTCTGGTCCCAGCAGCACCACCGCCTCCTCCCCCTCGTATCGTGGATGGAGGTCCTGTGTACACCGTCCGACGGCTGCTCCGCTCTCGACGACGTGGCAGAGGTCTCCAATTCCTAGTGGACTGGGAGGGATATGGTCCGGAAGAGAGGTCTTGGGTTCCCGCCCGGAGGATTGTGGACAAGACCCTGATCTCTTACTTCCATCGCCAGCACCCTGACCAGCCGTCCATCAAGAGGGGTCGTCCACGGGGCTCCCAGAATGCTGGCGGTCTGTCTCCCATTCCCCGGCCACGCGGCGCCCGATCCTATGTACCCGAGTCCGACTCAGAACCAGGTGCGGGTGATCCTCAGGTTGGGACGCGACTGGCCTCAGAGGAGGAGGCCATGAACTCTGACCATTAAGAGGAATTCTAGCCGCCCTCCTGGACCCCCTCCCTCCCGCCCGGCCTGTCTCTGTCTCTTTCTTTGGGACTTCTGGGGCCGTCCCTTGTTGGGGGGGGTTCTGTCATGGACTCACTAGATAGGCCTGTTAATTGCCACTAATCACACTCACTCAGCACACCTGTTTTCCACACCTGTCCCTCGTTATCCTCTGCTCTCCCTGTGCATTTAAGCCCAGGTCTCTCCACAGTCAGTGTCAGTTCGTCTTCGAAGAAAGAGTGATTCCTGTTCGTTGGCTGAAGACCGATCCCCAGACCCTGAACCTGCATTGAACCTGACCACTCATTTCCTGCGGCTCCCGACGCCGGTATCCTGTATCTCCACCTGTCTCTGTGCCGGCGCTCTGTGGATTCTGAGACTCCAGTCCACTCCCTACAGACCTCCAGACGCCAGTCAGCCCTCGACCCTCCAGCCCGTCTACCCACTCCTGCCACACCACCTGCTCCTGTCCACTCCCTGCGGACCCCCAGACAGTACAGTCTCCCCCCCAACCCTCCGGCCCGTTCACCACCTCAGAGACTTTCTCCCCCTACCTTTTCCCCTGAACTCAATAAAACTCAACTTGTTCGCACACGCATTTGGGTCTCCTGTTCCGTACTCTGACACACTATGGAGACCAGAAACGCACAATTTGTGTCAGATAGGGCGGCTGTGGCTCGGAGGTAGACAGAGATGTATAAAGTACTGGAGTAAAGGAGTGGAGTAAAAGTACAAGTGCTATATCAAAAAACTGACTTGAGTAGAACTTGAAGTGTTCATTAAACACCATACTTAAGTAAAAGTACTGAAGTATTCAAAATGTTTTGTACTTAAGTATTGCAAGTAGAAGTATGTAAAAAATTGCTACTCAAGTACTGAAAGTAAAAGTACCAGTAAAAGTACAAGTACTGTTGTTTATATAATTTTCAAATATTTGTTAAGGAACAACTTCTAATGTTACAGTGTTACAATGTCCATGGTAGAGTTCTATGATTTCCCATGATCTGTGAATGCGTCTGAATAAATGCGAGAGCGAGGGGGCGGGGCAGCAGGTGAGTGAGCGCACCTGGGTGAGTCTGGTGTATGACGTACGGCGCACGAGCGAGGTTGATGTGAGACCGGGACTGTTCTGTTGGTTTTTTGGCGTGGTTCCGGCCGACAGTCACCGAGTCCTGGAACCAAATTGTTCAGCAATAAATGCAGTTTGTTCAATATCGCCTCGTCATTCATCACGTGTCCGACTGGACGCTACAATAGTAACGATTCAGCACATGAAACATGTATCCGAGTAAAAGTATTAAATCCATCAAAAATATGTAGTGCAGTAAAAGTAGAAGTTGGGGAAAAAAATAATACTCCAAAAAAGTACAGATACTGCATTTTAGTACTTAAGTACAGTACTTAAGTAGTTCCACTTCCTTACTATACATCTCTGGAGGTAGAGCAGGTCGTCCACTAATCGCTCACCACATTGCTCCTGAAGGCTGTGCCATAAATGTGTGTAAATGGTTAGCTCCTCAAACTGATGAGCAGTTGGCACCTTGCATGGCAGCCAATGCCGTCAGTGAATGAAAATAAATGGGTGAATAAGATTCAGTCCTTTTACAAAGAATCAATTATTTTAACTGTTTATCACCTGGCAATCCTGTCTCAGCCGCCTCCCAGCTAATCCAAACATGGCTGAATGAATCCTGGTTGCTTAAACAAGCCACCTGTAATGACATCTACCTGTTAAAGTGCCATGCTGTTAAATATGCATAATTCTGCATAACTTTAACATCATCTGAACAGGTGAGTTGTATATAAATTCACCCTCAGTACAGTTGTCATGAACAGGGAATCTAGCTATAAAAACCAAAACTGTTTTTTTGTAGCAGGCTGTAAACATGTTTATTTCTGCTGTGAAATAGGTTACCACCACCAATAGAGGTTGGTGGTAACAAACACTACAGCTAACTTTATGCCTCTTTTTGTAGCTTGTTCTTTGTGCCTTGCTAACTTGGATCTACTTGTGCTTCATGATATTCCCTACTATCACCCAACCACATGCAGCCCAGTCTACCATAGCCCTACAGCAACTCTCAGATCTCCATCAGCAATATCCCCACCTGCCACTGCACGTTCACCCTGTTATAATAAACTTAATTTGGGTGTACTGTTGGACTGTATTTTCACTTTTGGGCTGCTAAGGGCCAATCCCATTTCACCCCTTCGCCTTACCCCTTACCCCTACCCCTCCCTTTTGCGCGTTCCCGTGAAGGGGTAGGGCTATCCCAATTCTCCTTAACACGAAGGCGTAGGGGTAGGGGATTGGCTTACAACCCCGACAAAGTGAGCGGTTGAGGCAGGCTGACTCCGAAAGGAGGGCTACGAAACATTTCCCATAACACAACGCAGCATTGTCAACAACAACACAACCGAATTTAATGGCGGCGACATCTCCCAACAGACATAAATGTATCAACAGTTATAAATAGTTATTTACGTAAAACAATACATTTATGTCCGTTGGGAGATGTCGCCGCCATTAAATTCGGTTGTAAAGTGTTGTATAAAGTTTGACATTGTCACAATGTGTAGTGGTGAGATTCTCCATAAAACGTAGGTGGGGGAATCGCTAGATTAGCGTGTAGCAGCAAGCTAACGATGTATGTTTGCTTCTGGTAATTGTCGCCTTTTGGTTACGTCATAAGTAGCGGCGCGAACTGCTGACGTATGCGAGTGTTGGAGGGGTGTCCCATTTTGTAGGGATTGCTTTTCAGCCCTACCCCTCGCCCCTCCTATTGACGGGGCAAGGGGTAGGGCTAAGGGGTAGGCGTAGGGGTAGAAAATAGAAATGGGATTGGCCCTAAATGTTCTTCACCTTAACAAGTAGAATCATAAAGTCGCCTTTTTTCCCCCTGTCACATCTGGACCAATGAAACACAGCTAATGCTTGCTTGCATAGTCCTGCAGAGTCACTATATGTTCGATTACATTATGGGGAATGAATGAAGCTTTATTTGTCATTGTAACAGCACAAGTACAGTACAACGAAATTGCAACACCAGTCTGTCCATACATATATGACAATTTGTGGGGAGGTAGACGGGACAGGGTCTGGTAGTCAAGGGAAAGAAGAAAAAAGGGATACAACATGGGGAGAGGGGAGGAGAAAAAAAGAACAACCCCCAGCCTGTGCTCCTTAACGGGAGTACACTCTGAAAGCAGGACAAAAACACCTCAGCAGTTATAGCACATATACAGTACACTCTACAACATGAGACACATCAATAGACGTTGTAATGTGTGTCATGATATGTTGCTCCTCTCTGTGATGTGTTATGTTGTTTTATGTTACTGAATTTTCTCTTTCTACATTTGATGAAAAATGAACTGATAAAAGTAGAGATGATGAAAATGCATGTTGCAAAGTGGCCTTGAGGATGGGAAGATAATTGAAAACTGTGAATGTGATGAAAATGCTTACAAATGAATAATGGCAGTGATGAAATGTACTGTTTGTGAACCAAAAGATAGGGTAAAGGCATGGGCGGACTGGGACAAAAAATCGGCCCTGGCATTTTGGACCAGAGCAGCCCACAACCCCCCACATTGCCCATAGCTAAGCCCAAGAGTGTGTTTGGGGTGTGTGATCTACTTGTTAAATACATATATCTCTTAAAGAATTTATTGCATGACACTTTCCATATATAGCAGGTTCAGATCATATGCTTTATATTATTTACATAGACTCAAAATTCCCACCATGAGCAAGCACTTGGCATTGGTTGTAAGGAAAAACTCTCTTTTAACAGGCAAAAACCTCGAGCAGAACCAAGATCACTGGTGGGCGGCCATCTACCATGACCGGTTGAATTAAAGAGAGAGACGGAGAGGGGAGTGTGGAGGATAGTTAAATAGAGAGAGACACAGATGCACAAAGGAAATAATAATACAGTAATTATAGCTATACGTATACATTTTATGGGCCAATAGTAGTAATAATGATAGTCGACCAGCAAGAGAAGAGCTCAGTGCATCATGGGATGCGGTAATGACATTTCAAGAACACAAAGAAATAATGAATTTACATTTCTTTTGTAAACTTTAAAGGATGACAGAACATGTTCTGAACCAGTAACATAAACCAAAGTATAAATAAGGCATTATCATTTACTGTGAAACGCTAAGTGTTGATTATAATGGAGAGAGAGAAAGGCAGTTAACTGGAGAGTAACTGATGTAGCTGTTCACTGTCATGATGATTCAGAGTCTGTACCATGTAGCGACAATTTTGTTGGGTCTACCAGAGCTACAAATCTTCACCATTTCATCATTTTCCAGTAGATACACTCTATAAATATATGATTTATGGATGGATTTAGTTATATTTGTACACAGGAGAGCTCAGTTTAAACTAAGCAGATGAATTACATTTGATCAATCACATTTGCTTGCTTGAAAAGCAATGTCTGACTTTCATTGGTTAAAAGAGGCGGATGCTGAGTTCACAAGTGGTGATGTGTTTATTCAGGGAGACACAAAAAAGGGGGGAGAGGACGACGGTGGGGTAAGGGTCCGGGAGAAGAGCGGGTCCGGAAGAGGAGCGGGTCCAGAAGAGGAGCGGGTCCGGAAGAGGAGCGGGTCCGGGAGAGGAGCGGATCCGGGAGAGGAGCGGGTCCAGAAGAGGAGTGGGTCCGTGTTGGCAGCTGCTGACAGGGTTAGGTGACCTGTAGCACAGGGAGCTCAGGGTCAAAAAACAAGCCAGGAACACAGGGAGGGAAAAACACATGAAGACCAGGAAAGCACAAGGAGTATCAAAAACACTGGAAGTACAAGTCAAATCGAAGGGGAGCCTGATAAGTTACCATGGGGGAAACTGTAAAGATCTGGCGAAGAGTGAATGGAGAACCGGTGTATTTCATCAGGAGGTTAATTAAAGATGAGCATCAGGTGTGTGCTGCAGCAGCTGCCTGTGTCAGGAATCCGCCTCTAGGAGGGAGGGGGAAACACAATGAGGGGAGGAGACAACAGGGCAGCACAGACGTGGATGTAACAATGATACCCAAACCAAGGACTGACACACCTGCACCGTGCACAACCCAGGTAATGAGGAGGAAGAAAAGGATCTAGAAGAGACAACGAAGATGGTCGTGTCCATTGTCCAGAACTACAAAGAGAAGGCAGGAGTGGGCCAGGATGAAGGAAGAACAGCAACTGCTGGTCCACCCCTGTACGATAGACTGGTAAGGGAAGGTGGATGATCAGGAGGAGAAACTGCTGTCCAGGCGTAAAACAAGAGTCAAGTGGAGAGAGGAGAAAGGCAGAAGAGAGAAGCAAAAGGCAAACGAGTCAGACAGCTAGCAGAGGGAGGAGAAGAATGAACGAGAGAAACAGAGGACTTAAAGGAAAGAGGGGAATGGGGAGAGGAAGGACAGAGCAAAGCAGGAAAAAGAAGCTCCAAATGTTGGCTGGCTTTCAAAGCTCAACACATGGTGGAGCAGGAGTTTCTGTAAGTGAAGCCATTCAGTGAGGATGAGGTCAGAGGCACAGAGGTAGACTGCAACTTATCCAATGTCCTCATGTACAGTAAAATGACCGAACTGATGAAAAACGAAATTGAGTGATATGCCTCGTGTTACTGTACAGTGACAGAGTTGTCGCACACTGTGCCTGCTCACAGTGTCGACAAGGTCAAGTAATCGTGACTGTCCCTGCCTTAGGTTGTCCCAAAGTTTTCAGGGGGATCTTACTTCTTTTGTTTTTTTCAGTTAACATCTATTTGTTTCTCTGTCTTTGTATCTCCTGTCACAACATGTGCTGTGTTACTGCACGGTGATGTTGTTCTCTGTTTTCTTTTACATGATTTAAGTTATTTTAAATCAGTCAATCAGTCCGGTCATTTTACACAAGGTTGGCAAAGGTTATACAGAATATTCACAGCACAACATTGGATAAGTTGCAGCCTACATCTGTCCCTCTGTACCTCTGACCTCATCCTCACTTACAGAAACTCCTGCTCCACTAAGTGTTGAGCTTTGAAAGCCAGCCGACATTTGGAGCTTCTTTTTCCTGGTTTGCTCTGTCCTTACGCTCCCCTTTCCCCTCTTTCTTTTAAGTCCTGTTTCTCTCGTTCATTCTTCTCCTCCCTAGCTAGCTGTCTGACTTGTTTGCCCCTTGCGTCTCTCTTCTGCCTTTCTCCTCTCTCCACTTGACTCTTGTTTCACGCCTGGACAGCAGACTGTTTCTCCTCCTGATCATCCACCTTCCCTTACCAGTCTATCGTACAGGGGTGGACCAGCAGATAGTAGCAGGAAGAATAGCTACTTTCTGCTGGTCCACTCCTGTGCAACAGACCGGTAATTCTTCATCTTCATCATGTTCTCTTCATTCCTCATTCGTTGCTGTTCTTCCTTCATCCTGGCCCACTCCTGCCTTCTCTTTGTAGTTCTGGACAATGGACACGACCATCTTCGTTGTCTCTTCCATGTCCTTTTCTTTCTCCTCATTACCTGGGTTGTGCACGGTGCAGGTGTGTCACTCCTTGGTTTGGGTATCATTGCGTGGGTGTGATGCCCACTAAATGTGATCACATCTGTGGTAGTTTCTGTGTGTTTTTTTATAATTAATGTTTTATATAAATGTCAGAAGGAACAGTTTTATTTTTAACTCCTGGAACATTTCTGTAGTTAAGCTTTTATGGTTTTGAAATGTATGATGTATAATATTGTGTAAACTGTTAAAAGCTAAAGTTAAAAACTAATTTCATATATGGTAAAAAGTGGTTAAAAACAAGTTAAAAATCTGTCAGCTCATGCATTTTGGTTGCAGTAACACTGGTTATTGTCATTTGGATCTATTTGATCATACAAACTTTCACTCACTCAGTATTTGCTGAAAGATGGGAAGACGTATGTTATTTAGAAGTTATGTTGTTGTGTTGAGGCCATAGTGAACATTGAATGTACATGACAGAGTAGGATTTAACTCATATATGTTTGAATAAATCCGTTCTCCTCTCTCTGTTGAGCGAGATAGAAAACGGACGTAGAGTTTTCCCTGTCTAATTTATTTCTCGTATTTCCAGAGAGCGCAAATAAGCTGTCTACCTGGTGCTGTTCGGTACCTGCAACATGAGCACAGTTGCAACTCAAAAAATCTACCTCCTGCTTATTGGAAATGTAACCTGTTAATTATTTAGCTAATACAGCACGATACAGTACAGAATAAGTGCTAAGCTTCAGTCATATTTGTTGTGGAGAAATCGCTGAAGTCAAAGGTCAATGGTGATGTCAGGAAGGAAGAAAGTGTTCAGGAGCCTCTGATGTCTTATGCTTTATTATTTATTGACACTTGGCCAAGGAGAATTAGAGACACTCTCAAAGTACATCTGATGTGCTTGAGTCGGTCTCACATTCTGACGAACTCATGCTGGTGGTTACACTTTAAAACCCTCATAGATGACGCCACAAATTCTTTACGCCCAAAATAGTCAAAAGGAATGCATTTACCCATGTTCGTGTTCACCTTCAACATATTCTAGTCTGGAGACACTGTTGTCTGTTTATGCTAATGGAACGTCAACAATTAGCTATCTATTATGTCTAGGAATGCAGCAACAGGTCTCTTCGACCCTGGACACCACAGTGTTGAGATATGGTGGCACCCAGACAAAGACAAACAGTTAATACTGCTGTGACTCACAAGGCTTCACACGTGACCTCGTGTAACCCAAAAAGAGAAAATTCCATAACAATATTCAGCAAGTTAATGTGAAATAATCTTTACTTCTCACTGTTTCTTTGAAAGAGCTGAGAAAACACAGAGTAATGACTGCAAAGCTTTTACCTCACATGAAAGCACCTGTCCTGGGGTCTGTTTCACAAAGCAGGTTCAACAAACTCTGAGTCAAATCCTGAACTCTGAGTTGATCTACTCTGAGATAGGAAACTCTGAGTTTTCGGTTTCACAACAGCTGATTTGAGTTAGTTTAATCAACTCAGAGTAGTTTAACCTGGAGTTAAACATGAGCTCCACAGACATATAAAGCCAGCATCAATGGAGCCCAGATGATTGAACATGGAAACTGACAGAAAGAGGGCAGCATTTTTCACCCCAATAGAATTGGAAATATTAATGACTGCATATGGAGAATATGAGCATGTCTTTAGAAAGAAGTACAACACCGCAGCGGCTGCTAAAGAGAGGGAGAGGGCATGGGAGAGCATTGCTGCTCGGGTCAATGCGTAAGTTTAAATGTAATACTGTATTTTGCAATCACAATAACTATTGAAGGGCAAATTGCATGAATGGAGCCTATTAATTTATTTCATGTAGATGCAATCCGGCGGGGGAGAAGTGCACTTGGCAGCAACTTGAAATATAAAAACATTGTTCAAACAGGTCAGACATCTGCATGACTTGACTCTGAACTTCTTTGATTCCTTACATAATGCTCTTTTAACACTCAAAAATGTCTTCTTTATATTGTAATAAACAATGAAGCCTAATAAACTAACCCAGATTTTTATTCAGCCAACAGAAAGAGGGCAGATGCCCGAAAAACAGGTGGTGGCCCAGCAGCCCCACCTCTAACGGAAGGCCTATTGAGGTAGAGTCTTTATGTTACCAATTCAACAGATCTCTACATCCTTCACCTGCGATCCTGTGAAACTCTTCCTTAATGGACCTGACAGGTTTGTGTCCAGGGAAGACAACAAAGTCTTTTCAGGGCGAGGCAGACTTTTCTGATGGCCCTGCATACAGTTGCCTTACTCAAGTGCTCAGCATCTCCGATGTTATACAAAAAACTGCCATTGGTAAAAAAACGCAGCGCCACACACAAAATCTGCTGCGATGTGATGTTTGAAATGTGCGAACGGATGAGGTTGTGTATGTAAATTATAGACTGAAGTAAAACGGTACCGCTCAAAAAGAAAATTGTCCGGGAGGGCTGGAATATCTATGCGTGGTCTGAGTACTCTCTTCCGACAGATATGTAATTCCCTGCGCAGGATTGCTGCACCTTCGTCCACAGGATCGTGATCAAAAGGACACGCCATGTTCAAAAAGTTAAAAGAGAAGCTCAGGGTTTCTTCAGGAAAACCTGGTCCCAACCAGGTTAGATTCACGGAGTCTGTTACTATGGCAACTGAGCTTGAGGTTAAGTTACCTCACTTTGTGAAACAGGTTAGAGTTAACCCTCTCTCTCGGGTTTGACTGACCCTCCTTTGTGAAACGGAAAACTCTGAGTTTCCGTGATTCCAGGGTTAACAGACTCTGAGTTTTTAATAAACCTGCTTTGTGAAACGGACCTCTGTACAGAAAGATGTTGAATACAGTACATTTTGCACATGGAGTGAGTGAGGCAAAGTTTAAAGACACCATTTTGCAGTTGCAACCTCAACTTCTTAATGTAATTCGTGAAAGTTACTTAGCTTTTCTTTTACAGAGACTGGAACATCGAATTGGCATCAAAGGAACCGCCCTAAGCTGGTTTAAATCGTATTTTTTAGATCGATCTCAGTTTGTTCACGTCAATGATGAATCCTCCATACTGACCAAAGTTTGTCATGGAGTCCCACAAGGTTCTGTACTTAGACCACTTCTATTCAGTTTATATATGCTCCCTTTAGGGAACATTATTAGAAATCACTCTTATCAGTTTTCATTGTTATGCTGACGACACCCAATTATATTTATCGATCAAGCCTGATGCAACCAATCAGTTAACTAAACTCCAAGCATGCCTTAAGGATATAAAAAGTTGGATGACCTACTATTTTTTGATGATAATATAGACAAAACTGAAGTTCTTGTAATTGGACCCAAACACCTCAGAAACTCTCTTTCTAGAGAATTATTTACTTTAGATGGGATCATCCTGGCCTCTAGCTCCACTGCAAAGAATCTTGGAGTTGTTTTTGATCAGGATTTGTCCTTTAACGTCCATATAAAACAAATTTCGAGGACTGCATTCTTCCACTTATGTAACATCGCTAAAATCAGACGCATTGTCTCTCAGGCGGATGCAGAAAAACTAGTCCACGCATTTGTTACTTCAAGGCTGGACTATTGTAACTCTTTGTTATCAGGGTGCTCTAATAAGTCTCTTAGGACTTTGCAGTTAATTCAGAACGCTGCTGCACGTGTTCTGACAGGAACCAAGATCAGAGATCACATCTCTCCCATTTTGGCTTCCTTGCATTGGCTACCTATTAAATTTAGAATAGAATTCTTCTCCTTACTTACAAAGCTCTTCATGGTCAGGCACCATCGTATCTAAAAGAGCTCATAATACCTTATTACCCCTCTAGAACACTGCGCTCTCAGGACGCTGGGTTCCTTGTGGTTCCTAGAGTTTTCAAAAGTAGATTGGGAGCCAGAGCTTTCAGCTATCAGGCTCCTCTTCTGTGGAACAAACTACCTTTCTGGGTTCGGGAGGCAGACACGGTCAACACCTTTAAGAGTAGACTTAAGACTTTCCTTTTTGATAAAGCCTATAGTTAGGGCTGGCTCAGGCCATCCCTTAGTTATGCTGCCATAGGATTAGACTGCGGAGGGACTCCACCCCCCACCCAGGGTTATGCCTAGCCAGACACGGTATTGGTTGAAGATGCACACATCTACCTTACCAAAAACCCTCTCTGTGCGCATGCCGGTTGAGTGGGTGCTGAGCGTGTGAGTGAGTGCTGAGTGCGGTCGCTGTACCGGCGTCTCTGATCCTTTCTTTCTTTCTTTCTTTCTTTCTTTCTTTCTTTCTTTCTTTCTTTCTTTCTTTCTTTCTTTCTTTCTTTCTTTCTTTCTTTCTTTCTTTCTTTCTTTATCTTTTCTCTTTATGTTTTGATTGGTCATTGGTTTATTGTTTATTTTGTGTAGTTTAGGAGTTTTGGTGTGGTTCGTTTTTTTGTTCTCTCTCTTACCGAGGCACTGCTGTGCTGGAAGCATGGCAGCCTCAGGTACAGAGAGGTTTGAATCCTTAACTCGGCGGAATGGCATTAAAATAACATCTAGTGCCAGCGTCGAGGAATGTAGCTTAGCTGTAGGTGAAGTTGTTGAACATAAGAGGATTGTTTCTGCTGCACGAATGAATAGTGCAGTTATCATGTTTTTGGATTCTGTAGATTTGGTAAACACCATTGTTGAAAGTGGTGTTGTGATTGGTGGGACTTTCACCACAGTTTTCCCGTTATCATCGCCTTCCAAGAAAGTAATTCTTTCCAATGTTCCTCCGTTCATTAAGGACGAGGTACTCAAAGAAACTCTGTCCCGCTATGGCAAATTGGTGTCACCTATTAGGAGGATCGCTATTCCTACCAATTCCCCACTGCTCAGACATGTTGTGTCATTCAGACGTTTTGTGTACATTGTCTTGAACGGTAATGTTAGTGAATTGGACCTGACCCTAAATGTGACAGTGGAAGGGTTTAGCTATCCCATCTACGTTTCCTCTGGCTTAATGAAATGTTTTAATTGTGGGCAAACCGGGCATTTAGCGCGCGCCTGTCCTGATAAAAGGGATGTTCCGGCCACTGGTAGACCTAACGTTAATGTGGTGGGTGACAGCGAGCAGAGCAGTGTAGAGATACAATCAATGGATCGCAATAACTCTACTACTAACGTGGGGGAGGTTGCAGTAGGGGATCAGGCAGAGTGAGAGGGAACGGTGTCAGGGACCACCTCGCCCTATAGTAGCCCACCCTTGGTAGATGTTCAAACTGAGCCCATTGTCGCACCCAGCGCTGATGCCTCCCTAATTAGCGATATTGACCAGACTGATGGTAACGATGCTGAAGATGAAAGCTCTCTAATGGAGGCAGATGAAGCAGGCCCAACTTTTAAAGTTCCTCGATCCAGACTTAGTCAGGCATATGATTTAAACGAATTTAAAACTGCGAGGTTTCATGGTAAACCTCAAAATAGACCTAAAATGATGAGTGAATCAGAAAATGAGTTTGACTCAGACTGCAGTGTCAGCTGCAGTTTGCGCTTAAGTGGTGTTGTCGCCCAGTCATATACTGTGCAAGACATTAAGAATTTTCTAAAACAAACCAAGCATGTTAAGAAGCTACAGATTGACACGTATTTCCCTGACGTGGAGCAATTTATAACGAAAGCAAAATTGTTCATTTCAGAAGGTCTAGTGACTAGGCAAGAGGGTTTCCGACTGAAAAAGTTTGTAACGAAGTTAAACGTTCTGTTGGGTAACACTGATGATGAAACGGGAAATAAGCTTTTCTTTCGCAATTTTTTAATGTCTAGCGTTTTTCTTCCCTTTTTGCTTTTATTAATGAGTGTGGTTCGCATTGCTTCCCTAAACATAAACGGGGCGAGAGATCCCTTGAAGAGGGCGGAGCTTTATGAACTGCTCAGCGTAAAGCGCTTAGATGTCGTTCTCTTGCAGGAGACTCATAGCGATAGTGCGAACGCAGCTGATTGGGCTTTAGAGTGGGATGGGCTGTCTTTCTTAAGTCACAATACTTCTGTTAGTGGTGGCGTTGCAATTTTATTTGCAAAGAATTTCACTCCACTTTCCCATGAGGTTGTGGAGGTTGTACAAGGCAGACTTTTTAAAGTCAGGGCACTGTTTGAAAATTATGTTTTTGTTTTTATTCGTATATATGCGCCCACAAGAGCTGCAGAGTCTTTCCTGGACGAGTTATCTACTACCATAGCTAGGTGTAGTAATGATGAGTATCTGTTTGTAGGGGGGTGACTTTAATTGCACAGAGCACGATATAGACAGAAACCATATGGAGCCACACATGCTTACACGTACAACACTTAGTCAGTGTATACACATGCATGATTTAAGTGATGTGTGGAGGACTTTTCATAAGGAGCACAGGCAGTATACGTGGACTCACGTTTATGATGGCATGATCTCTATGGCTAGACTTGATAGGTTTTATTCCTTCAAACACCATTTAAACATTTGTAGGAATTGTGATATTTCCCCTGTGGCTTTCTCAGATCATGGGTTAGTTCTCTGTGAGGTCATTTTGAATTCTGTGAAGCCAAAAAGTGCCTACTGGCACTTCAATGTATCTCTCACTCATGACAAATACTTCAATGATGTTTTTAAGACTTTCTGGGCGGGGTTCAAGGGAAGCAAGGAGAGTTTTACCTCATTGCAACAATGGTGGGACTTTGGTAAAATACAAATCCAGCAACTGTGTAGGCAGTACACTCAAAACATCACAAGGAACAGAACCCGGTCTATTGAGGTTTTGGAAGAGGAGTTAAAGGAAATTCAAAATCTGGCTTACTCTACTGGGAGTCACACTGAAATTGAAAATCTGGCAGAAAAAAGGGGCGCATTAGCTGAGTTGAAAGGAATTAATGCTAAGGGTGCTTTGGTCCGTTCACGTTTTCGTAGTGTGGAGCAGATGGATGTTCCTTCAAAGTTCTTTTTTAACCTAGAGAAGAAAAATGGCCAGAAAAGGTTGATTCACTCTTTGAAATCTGAGTCTGGAACACTATTGACCAGTGATTGGGAGATTCGGAACAGAGCCGCTCTCTTTTATCAGGACCTATACAGGAGCGAGAGAGCCCTTCAGGGTATGGAAAGCGGCAAAGCCCCAGGTCTAGATGGCATCCCTGTGGAATTTTATAGGTGTTTCTGGTCGGAGATAGGTGATGACTTGCTTGGCGTGCTCAACGATAGTCTTGCTGGGGGACACCTGCCGGTGAGCTGTCGTAGGGCGGTCCTCACCCTTCTCCCAAAAAAAGGCGACCTCACTGATATTAGGCACTGGAGACCCGTTTCGCTCCTGTGCAGCGACTATAAAATACTGTCTAAAGTGTTGGCCAATAGGCTGTCTAAGGTAATGGATCAGGTCATCCATCCGGACCAAACATATTGTGTTCCCAGTAGATCCATCTTTGATAATGTATCTCTGATTCGAGATGTTATTCATGTTTCTAAACTTCTTGGAATTAATGTGGGGTTGGTATCACTGGATCAAGAAAAAGCCTTTGATAGGGTGGAGCATAGGTACCTATGGGACGTTCTACTTGCCTTTGGTTTCAGCGAAGGCTTTGTTAAAAAGATCAGGGTTCTGTACAGTGATGTGGAGAGCATTGTCAAAGTCAATGGTGGTTTAAGTGCTCCTTTTAAAGTTGGTAGGGGTGTAAGACAGGGCTGCTCTCTGTCTGGAATGTTGTACTCTCTAGCAATAGAGCCTCTTTTACATAGGTTAAGAGGGTCCCTAAGTGGTTTATCTATACCTGGTTTTTATTTCCCGGTTCGTCTATCAGCTTACGCTGACGACATAGTCCTGATAGTTACTGGGGGTAGGGACATCGAGATAACTGTTAATATACTGACTAGTTGTGGGTTAATTTCCTCAGCCAGAGTTAACTGGCCTAAAAGTGAGGCTCTTTTGCTTGGCCAGTGGGAGGAAGGAGCGCCAAGGCTCCCTGGTGGTCTGGGGTGGAAAAAAGATGGTTTCAAGTATTTGGGGGTTTACCTGGGGGATGATACAGTCCTGCAGAAAAACTGGGAAGGTGCAGTGAAGAGTGTCAATGGGCGGCTTGAAAGGTGGAGGTGGCTACTCCCAAAAATGTCATACAGGGGGCATGTGCTCATTATAAATAATCTAGTGGCCTCATCCTTTTGGCATCGCCTTGCTTGTCTAGATCCCCCGCCAGGGCTTTTAAATAAACTACAATCTGTTATCGGGAACTTTTTCTGGGATAAGTTACATTGGGTACCACAGCCTGTTCTGTTCTTGCCTAAGGATGAGGATGGGCATGGCCTTATACACTTCCACAGCAGAACTGCTGCTTTCAGGGTGCAGTTTGTGAAAAGGCTGCTTACTGGGCATACAGTTGTAGCATGGAAACTTCTGAGTTGCGCAATTTTAAGAACTTGTGGGGGGCTTGGGCTTGACAAATCACTTTTTTTAACAGCACCGGGTGGGATTGATAGCTCAAAGCTACCTCCATTTTATCGTTCTCTTTTTAAAATCTGGAGCATGTTTCATGTACAAAGACAGGGGACACAGACCTCCTTACAATGGCTTTTACAAGAACCTGTTGTGGGTGGGGCGAGAATGGACATTTTCTCAAACTTCCCTTCGCTCCAGAGGAGGCTTCTTGAATCCAAAGTCGTGACTTTGAAAGATGTAATGGACCTGGCAGGTCCTGACTTCCCGGATGCGAGGAGTTTTGCTGTCTCCATGGGGCTAAGGTCTCTCCGTGTGGCCACACAGCTCTTGGATAAGTGGCGCACCACCTGTACCATGGATGAGTCCATGCTGCTCGGAGCCTATTGTACTGGAGCGGCGCGTCCAGACGTATTTGACGACTTCCCTGGGCTGGAGCTTTCACCCATGTTGGATGGGGGTGCTAGCCTGCTTTTATCAGACATAGTCACAGTCGGATTGAGTGTTGTTACAGGGAAACAGCTCTATCATCACATAGCTTCGTCCCCCCCAGTTTCTCAAACCTATCTGCGCGCCTGGCAGTGGAGGCTCCTTCATGGGGCGATAGCTGTTAATGCATTTGTTTCTGTCCTAAATCCAGCTGTTTGTCAAGGTTGTCCCTTCTGTCTCCAGAGGGAAAATGTGTTTCATGCTTTTTTGCACTGTGCAAAGCTTTTGCCTTTGTTTACAACACTGGGTCACTTGTTTGATTGTTTTAATGAGGAATTCTCCTCAGAAACTTTTATTCTTGGTTTTAGATATCAGAAAAAAAGACTAAATGCATGTAAACTGTTAAATTTTATTTTGGGTGAAGCAAAAATGTCTATTTATGTCAGCAGAAAAAACAAAATTGAGAATCAACCTGGAGAGGATGCATTAGTTCTGGTTCCTGCTCTTGTTAAAGCAAGAATCTTGATTGATTTCCAGTTTTATAAACTCGTGCAGAATCTAGAAACTTTTGAAGCTGTGTGGTGCTGCAGGCAGGCACTTTGTACTGTTATTGATGGCAACTTGCACTAGCCGCCTCCTGTAGTGTTTTTTTTTCTTTTTCCCTTTTCTTTTTTTTCTTTCTTTAACATAAAGTTTTTTCTGCACAAAATGTGAATTGTATGAATTGCTGTGGTTTTGTAGACCAATAAAGAATCATTTAAAAATCAAAATCTCTCTCTCTCTCTCTCTCTCTCTCTCTCTCTCTCTCTCTCTCTCTCTCTCTCTCTCTCTCTCTCTCTCTCTCTCTCTCACACACACACACACTCTCTCTCTCTCTATCTCTCCCTATCTCTCCATCTCTCCATCTGTGGACATGTCTCATTAATGCATGTTACTAACCAAACTTCCCCGGAGTTTCTGTGCTCTGTCGTCCAGCAGGTTCTCGTGGATCGTGGCTGCTGCTGTGATCCTGCACGACGCCCACTACATATATTATTACTGTCATAATTACTACCATATCTGTTACTGTAATCATTTTTATCATTCATTGTGATTCATTGTCATTTTGTCAGTTATTGTAATTGTACAATATGTTTGTGTTGATTTGTCCTGTACACGAGACATCCATTGCACGTCTGTTCATCCTGGGAGAGGGATCCATCCTCTGTGGCTCTTCCTGAGGTTTCTTCCACATTTTTTCCCTGTTAAAAGGGTTTTTGTTGGCAAGTTTTTCCTCACTCGAAATGAGGGTCTAAGGACAGAGGGTGTCACTCCCTGTACAGATTGTAAAGCCCTCTGAGGCAAATGTACTTTGTGACTTTGGGCTATACAAATAAAATTGATTTGATTTGATTTGAAAGTCGAGGTCCTTCTCCAAGACGATGCCGTTCAGAAAAAGTAGACTAAAGAAACGACTTGTTAAACCAGCTCCAGGGCAGTCCTTCCTCTTCAAAAGTCATCCGGGAATGAGTCCTGATCTCTCTTTCTTTCTTTTATATGCAAAAATCTTCAGAACACAGAACTTTATTCTAAAGAGAACTGGAACTGGAACTCTAATTTGCATACATTAATATTCAGCAAATTCAATTTAGAAAACACCTGCTGAACAGATCTAATCTTTATGAATTCCCCCAATAAATATAAGGTGGGAGTAGTTACCTAATCATTATTTTCCATAAAACAACATATGTAACTTTTAAAGTGATGATTATATAATATAAGTTTACTCCTTATGTAAGTATCAAACCAACGTATGTATTTTTCTAATGCTGAGTGTTTACAGCTTCAAATGTGTGTAACACTGTTACTGTGATGATAAATATTGAAATATTTATATTTAACATTTAATCAGTGTCTATAATAACCAGATCCTGAAATGTAGATGTGACATGAGCAGGGGCGGACTGGGACAAAAAAATCGGCCCTGGCATTTTGGACCAGACCAGCCCACAACATTTGATAACACACCTTTTCAGTTTTTTCAGTGCAACTGTGCAAGTCTTTAAAACAACCTAGCTCAACACGACATAAATACAGCCTGTTTATAAAATATTTATATAAACAAACACACAACTGCATTGACATAACACTAGCAAAGAACAAAATTATGTCATTTTAAAAAGTGCTATTTTCTTTCTTTGTAGGCTAACTTACATTGTCTTTAGCCACCTAGCTACATAAAACAGCCCATTTTTTTCCAGGCCTAAATAGGAGTTCACCCGAGGACTACTAGATGAACAAAGAAAATGAGAGTGCTGACTCTTCAGTTTTCACTCACATTTTTGGTGAGTGGTGGTGGCTTTAAATATGCCTAGGCTAGAATTACTGGAATCTACAGATACCTGCAGCTGCATTCACATAACATAGACAAAATGATATAATTTTTAAAAGTGAGATTTTCTATCAGTTATGTAGCCTACATTGTCCTTACATATTTTATATATTACATGTGTTATGTAAGACCATTGCTTCACAGTGATAATGTGTTGTTTACTTGCAATTTGGTGGTGCATGTCCTGATATACAATTTTACACTTGCCATTGTTAGCCAATAAAAATGAACTTTTGCAGTTGAATTTTCTACATCATGGTATAAATGTTTCTCTCAGATTTGAGTTGAAGATGGAAGCTGATTTAAAAAGCACTATATTGACAAAATTTTCCAGTGTACAGGCACTGTTGGCTCCCGAGAGAACAAGGACAGTCAATATCACCTATTCAAAACACAGCACTCCACAGAAAACCAGAGGCAGGAAGCAGACTCCTGTGACAAAGGCACTAGTGTATTCTCTGCTGACTCTCACTGAGACTGTTTATTGAAGTACGTATGAAGAATGTGGTGAGCAAAGGGAAAGGCTTTCAACTCAACCAGTAAATAAAGTATGAGCAGTGTGAAGATGTTTGTGTTGCATTTTACTCTAGGACAAACTATACGCGAATCAGCAGTAACAACTTATTTTCTCAGAAAATTCGCATCAGCTGACGTTACAGGAATTTTATTTTTTAAATAAGGAGGATCGGATTCAAAGCATCAAAGTTTAAGTTGAATTTATTTTTCTTGTACAAGAGGAGCGTTTCACAGTGCAACACACTAAAGGGGTTAGAGAGAAAAAGGCTCAGAGAGGAGCGTTAACAGTTGGTTCTTTTCCTGAAGATGGGCTGTCTCAACCCCTGTGAATTGTTAACAGTCAATTTGCATATAATGCCTTCAAACAGCTTACTTGAACATATTACCTAATGAGTAGCCAGTATGTCCTCAATCTAGATGTCATCTCCCTGACTCGGTTCTCAAATTCCTCTATTTATACATTAATCTGAACTTCACCTTACCCTGTCAGTCTAAGTAAAACATCAATAAAGGGAAGTACCCTAAGGACATATGATGTAAGAACAAACATTGTATAAGTTAAAACATCCAACTAACAGTGTAACCCTAATTTTTATAACAGATGTAAGCTCCAAAGTAGCGAGTAACGAGAGCATCAATAGAAATGTAGTGGAGTAAAAAGTACAATATTTGTCTTTCAAATGTAGTGGAGTGAAAGTAATAGTATCTACCCAAAATAGTACTCAAGTAAAGTACAGATACTCAAAAACTGTACCTAGGTGCAGTACTCAAGTAAATTTACTTTGTTACTGTTCACCACTGATCAGTGTTATGAGAGAAAGTGCCATGAGGCATATTATCTTAGTCTTCAGTTAATTTTGGCCTTGGTAATGTTGTTATTGGATAATAAATAATTTGGATAATAAATATTAACGAAAGACATTTTGCATTTATTTTTCTCTCCACCTTTTTTCTGTTTCAGTTTTGTATTTTCTATTCAAGCTCTATTTCTGTCTTGATTTCATTTGATTATCCTTCACTTGACCTCTGACAGTAGTTGGTGCCACTTACTGGATCTGCCTTGCAGTATAGTTGACAAATTGACAATTGACACTGGCAACAAGTCAGATTGTTTTTCCCTTACATTGCTGTTGGTGTCCTTGGGGCCCAGTAGTCCTTTTGCCAGAGTTGCCAGATTGTCCAGAGACTGAGTCTGAGATTCTTCGTTTAGCCATCTCATCGTGGTCATTAGTGTCCATTAAGCAGGACTCCCAGCACTAAACAGCAGCTGCCCTTCTCCTTGCTCAGTGGTCACAGCACCAGGATGTGATGGACCCTGAGTGCTGCACTAAAGAGGGTAAACACTGGCTGGACTCATCATGAGTCATGGCATGTAGTTAGTGGTGATGATGCTGTGGTGTGTACTCACACTTATCCCACTGCTCCGCTTCACTTTTCAAATGAAATAAAGAAAATAGTCTATTCAGCTGTCTTAATCACACCAGGTCTTTTTTGTTTGTGTTCTCCACAGAGCAGTGATCCACAGCAGACAAAGGATATACAGTTCTGCCTCATGGCTGGGAGGACAGATAGAAAGGACATTGGCTTTTCTAATGATGCTTTGAGATCAGTTATACTGAGCTTTTCTATTCAAATCAGATAGCCCATTCTTTTCAGAGCTTTCTCTCTCATTGAAAGGCTTGAGACCAGAAAGGATGGAAACTGTTAAACTACTTCAGCTTTTTAAACCACAGCAGGAAAGCTACAGAACTAGTTTAGCAATAATTAAGGACGCTGGATCTGCTGTTAGAGGTTGATGTATTGAACAGTTCACACAGGTCCATGAGAACTGAGGACTGTCTGTTTTGGCCAGTCCTCTACAACCTCCAAAAATAGGTATAAAAATAGTATGCTGTGTAATGATGCTGGTGACGTGACAAATGATATTGGTGCTACTGTTTTCACCGTTCTAGGCTGTAGATTGCATAGTCTTCAAAAAGCAGTCTGATGCAAGCACATTCCATTAACTCATTCTCTAATAGTTCAATTAGGCCAGCTCTAGTTCGCTTCCTAACCTCTCTGTACTCTGACCAGCCACACTCCTCTAGTTTCATTTAGTAGGCAGTGCACAGAGTGATGAAGAAGACAAATGAGCAGTAAGGCCAGAAATAAAGTAATGAATTACATGTCACTGATTTACACTAATCAGATAAAGGTAATATATCAGTGACAGGGAATATTTCAGTCACATTCCCTTATGGATTAAAGGTCGTATGAGGTACCAGGATTAAGGATAAAACCCTCACCACAGATTATGCCAAATCAGAGTCATCTCAGTCTCGTCCAGTCTTTATGACTCTCTTCATGACTGTTAACTTTAGGCTAATCTTTGTTGTTCTGTACCTCCAATATTATCCTGCTTCAACTGAAGACTCCCTCTGAACCTGAGCACACACTCTTTGGATCTCTGGAAACTCTCTCTAACCACAGGTACTGTCTCCACCCTGCTTGTGACGGGCTGTAATTCATGCAAGCATATTCATTCCCAAATGTTAAAATTCAGCAATGTAAGTGTGAAGACGGTTCACATCACAGCAATCAAACTTCATTTACAGTGCTTGAAGCGCTATCTCTGATCAAATGAATATATGACTCTAGTGAAATGGGAGAGAAGTAAAAAAGATTAAAGTCGAGTTAAAAATAATACAATTTTACTTTAAGACAGTGTAGAATGTTTTACTTTTCTTCTTGAGTTCATGTTTTTACCATCAGGGCTCTAAATTAACTTTTTTGATCACCAGCCATTGTGGCTGATAAGTTTCTAAAGTTACTAGCCAATCAGAATTTCCACTAGCCACATTTTTTCCCGTGCAAAAAAGACAGATTATGAGAGCAACTGAATTAATTTGATCATTATATTAACTAAAGCTTTAAATGAATCTTACCTGCCATTTCATTACTCATTAACCCTTACATACTATTCAGGGGCTAATATAACCTATTTTTTGTACATAACAATAAAATAAAGCGAAACTAATTACCTAAGTAGCATATTTACACATGTAGAAGCATGTTTAGAAGAACATACATCGGGAAAATGTCCAAATCTGAGCAAGTAAACAAAGTCTGGAGCAGTGGTGATTTTGGGGGGTGGCCTGGCCACCCCTCAAATCTCAATGGCCACCCCTGCAGCCACCCCAGATCTGATAGGTAGTTGGTCAAGTTTGTCAACAGGAGAAACAAGAGAAATGCTGGCAATCAATAATGACAGCAACTGATTTAGAGCCAGATTTACATTTTGAAGTATCACAGTAATGGTCATACTGAGGCTGTGACAGCTGATCTCTGTTCAGCATACGTTTGGCCAATGGCCAGACAGGTCAAGTGTCGGGTGACCGATGAGACGCACAACTGCTGTGGTCCAAAATGCCAGGGCCGATTTTTTTGTCCCAGTCCTGCACATTTTCAAAGATAACAAGGCATCCTATAGAATGCCATTATTCAGTCACCATCATGTACTAATTTAAATGACATCTTGTGATTAATTCAAAATACATCTGGCAAAGAACAAATTAAAAAAAGTTTTGGTTTATTCTGTTTGCTGGATTGCTGTGTTTTAAAATAGCCACAAGATGTCATTCAAATTAGTAAAGCAAACAGGTAACAATACAGGTGACACAGATGATGAGCTGATGGCTAATAACGTTATTCTATAGGATGAGTTAAGAGCAATTGAGGTTTTTTTAATCTAATCTAATTTGTGAAGAGATGAGGACTTTAATCCACTACAAGGAAATGGCACTTTGTACCCTATCCTCAAGACATTTTAGTAAATAACCAGATATACTTGAGGACTGTGATAATGGGAAATGGAATTTAAAAAAATACTTCTTTTTTTTTCTTTTTTTTTACCAGAATAGACATCTTTATTTAACACTTATGAGACAGGAAATTATGGGAGACAGAGGGTATTTGACATGCAGAAAATGACTTGGATTTGAACTGTGGTCTGCTGCGTACATGGCATCAAACTCCACTATGCCATGGCCACCCCCCACTAGCTTTGTGTCCCATCCTGGCCACCCTGGTAAAAATGTCCTGGATACGCCACTGGTCTGGAGGGCTAAGCACTCGCTTCTGAAACACTCAAACTGGGGTTTGAAGTTGCGTACAGGTTGGTCCAAACACGCCACGCTCACGCAACATGCTGGGAAGCCTGTTTGACCAGTGAGAGCACACTCTGTGCAGGTTCCCATAGAAATCGCGATCACGTGTCCCGCGAAATAGATGCTAAACTGCCTCATTTATCACCGGCCAAGCTGGCTAGTGAGTTTTTTTTTAATACACGCCAAAATGTATTTTCACCCGCATTTGGCGGGTTGGCAGGTGTTAATTTAGAGCCCTGGTTACCATCAAAGAGTCTGAGGACCATATGATGGAGGATAGTCTTGACTGATATTCTCTCAGAATAGCAAAAAGGAGCCACAAAAAGCATGATTATTTCAACTGCTGTTCTCTAATTTAGTTTACTACATGCATCAGAGATGCATTATTAAATATTGACGTAGTAGAGTATATTTATACATATATATAGAAACCATCTTTACAACAAGCTTTTTTTCATTTGCACGAAAATTATTTCAGTCAGGCTTTGAGGCTTGGATAGAACATGTTCTGAATAATAGGCTGTACTGTGCAATGCAGAATACTTTTCAATGCACCTCAATAGCAAGAGAGCACAGATACACATCGTATAGCCTTGCACTGTGTGATCCACTGCAAAGGTTAAACCAAGACCTAAAGGTTAGCCTTCACCCTTGAAGCCCATTCTCTTGTAAAAGTTAAACAAAGTATGCTATAGGCATAAGTGTTTTAACTGCTTTGACTGTCTTATCAAGGTAAAGCCCTGCACTAAAGTGATGGCATACGCATGTGTTACCATGGTTTCCAGATGATTTGCAAATCAAATCAAATCAAATTTGTATAGCCCAAAGTCAAAAAGTACATTTGCCTCGGAGGGCTTTACAATCTGTACAGGGAGTGACACCCTCTGTCCTTAGACCCTTAGATCCTGTGAAACGTTATATGTCTCACAAAATCCCATGTCTGGTCGGTTTGCTTTCAGACCAGAAATGAGCTGCACCAGAAAGTGTTTAGAACAGATTCCAGATTGTTCCTTTAAAGTGTGTAAAGATGTGTTTCCCTGCTACCACTCTTCATGCTAAGTTAGGCTAGGCTAAAGAACTCTGAGCTCTGCCCAACACTTTATGCACAGTGTAGTGTTGTTCAAACAGAAAACTATAACATTGTATTATGATCATATTGTCTGATTGGCATTAGACATTCATCATTCTCAGTTGTGTGTAGTAATATTTCATTATTTGCACAACACAGTGCAGTTTCCTCCAACCTCCTCCTTATATTGTGATTTGGTTTTAAATAACACCAAAACTATCCAACCCAAACCCATCAAACTAAGATTTAATTCATGCATGTTTATTAAGAGGAATTATTAGCTCTCTGAAACTTCTCGTCATCCTCTCGTAAATGTAGTGGTATGAGGCATCGCTGCCACCTCGAGCATAGGGTTTTTATGCATCACGCCCTCCCTGGCCTATTTGCCAATCGCTTTTCGAGCAGAGGAGATAAAAGTAGGTCATGCCCCTCTCCTTGACCTTTCGCTTCCTGCCTCTTCAGCCCGTCCACCTCCGGGTCGCTGTGTGTGCTGCTTGCATCCGAGCACAGGTAGGTGCACCTTAATGTGCTGCTTGTGTATGGTCGGGAGCGTTTCACTGAACTTAAATGTAAATCTTTAATAGAGCCGGCATCTCCGTCGCAGCCCGGGTGATATATTAATAACTGCCGTCGATCAGCGCATCGGTGAGTTACGATGAACTTTTTACCATTTACCCTTTAACTTGCTGTTAGCCAGGTGGCCAAGTCTTCCTTTCGTCCCTCTCAGTCAGCTGATCGCTTTGCGGTGTGGTGGCTGTCTCCCCCCGCTACGCCGACTCTTTACTCCTCTCCCTCTTTGGACGGGACGCTATGTAGCCGGACTGAACCGGACTTTTAGTGGGACGCTGAACTGAGTAAGACGAGCACTGATTAATTGTGGCTACCGCTGCTTCGCTGCTACTGCTTCGCTGCTACTATTTTGCGGCCGCTCCCCCGCGGCTTCTACCACCTCACCGGCTTGGTGTTGGGTTCTGTCGTCTGACCGATCGACTGGTTTCCTGCAGCTGATCCTGTACATCGTGTGTGTGTGCGTGTGCATGTGAGACCGAGCGTATTAGTTAACTTTTATCTGTTGAATCGTTTAAGTTTCTGGGTATACCGGGGCAATTTACTATCTTGTTTTGGGGAATTTATTGTTTATTTTCTATTGTGACTCTGCTTTGAACAAAGAGTATTGGTTTAATATCTCTGGCCAGAGACCTTTTTGGTTTTTTTTTGTTTATTTGGTTCAGACTAATGATTTAATCTCATGCTTTTGTTCATTGTTTGGTTTGTTTCTTTACCTGGAGCCCTCTTAATATTTGTTTCCCCTTGTCCCTCAGAGCTGATGGCCGACTGTGGTGGTGGTCCTCCAGGGTGGTGGTGATCCCCTTGTGTTTTATGTCAAACACTTGTTGATTTTAGTGAAATAAATTTTTTGTAAGTGAACACTGAACTCCGTCTCCTGCTCTCCCTGAGTTAACGAACCTGTGTGTCCTTCAATTGGTGCTAGTTTAGTCTTAGTACGGGTCCTTGGGCCCTAACCCAAGGTGCCGTTGTCGGTATTAAACAACTAATAAAGTAATAAAAATAAAGTAATAAAGTATTACCCCCCCGTGCCGCCACATAAAGAAAGCAGATGAATGTATTTTGATAATTGAACTAAGATTAATCTTGACTAACTCACTCAGCTGTATCTAATGTCTATTGGAACATAAAACTGGGTTGTATATTAAACTGATGTTTTCAGCATATCACGTTTCAATGTGGACAACATGCTCTGCATTCAACTATATAATGGGAGACCTAAAATTTAATGATAATATATAAAATTTTAGGGGGAGATAGATTTGTTTTTCTTTGAAGATACATGTTTTTTTGCATTAACCATGACACCATTTGAAGACATTGCAAGTTCATGTTTGGACCCAATCTTGTATGTCACTTTATTTGTTTACTCATATAGAAACACATAGGTGCACAATGAAATAATATCTTCTTTGACACTTTGAATGTATCGTCAGACCTTTCTAAATGATTGGTGTTCAGTAGGCAAGGGATGTGATTCTCCACTTGACAGAATTTGCAAATGTTACACAGACACTATTTAATTCTGGATATAGTTGGACAGTTGACAGCATTCCACTATCTTCCTCAATAAATGGGTTTGTGTGAGTGTTTCTGATGCAGACGCAATTTGTGGCAATGAGATGTGAGAATGCTCCTCTTCTATGACTTCATAAACTTTCCTCATTACCCCAAGAAGCTGCAGTTGTCAAAGCTATTTTTCATGTGCTGTTAATGAATCTGCTGAACCATCAGTAGGAAAGAGAAATGTCTGGATAAGGGAACTGCTTGTGTTGTTACTCTACTTCAGGTCATTGGGAGCCTGTCTGAGTAAAAGATTATTTAATGGCAACAAATACGTTACCCTTCACTTAAGTGCAGTCTGGTGTTGTTATGTATGGGGCGGCTGTGGCTCAGAGGCAGAGCGGGTCGTCCACCAATCAGATGATCGGCGGTTCGATCCCCGGCTCCTCCGGTCTGCATGTCGAAGTGTCCTTGGGCAAGACACTGAACCCCAAATTGCTCCCGAAGGCTGTGCCATCGGTGTGTGAATGTGTATGAATGGCTAGGTCCTCAAACTGATGAGCAGTTGGCACCTTGCATGGTAGCCAAGGCCATCAGTGTATGAATGTGTGTGAATGGGGTGAATGAGATATGTAGTGTAGAGCGCTTTGAGTGGTCGGAAGACTAGAAAGGCGCTATATAAGTACAGTCCATTTACCATTTACCATTTATTTTTCTCATCGTATAGGGTCCAATGAGCATGTTGTAGGACAGTTACATGTCAACAGTTTGGATACCTTACTCTCAGAGAGGGGTGTGAAGCCACAAAAAGAAGTGCAAGCAACTGTGCTATGATGCAAAAGTGCAGCAGCTTAATTGGTGCCGCCCAGCTGGGCTGGAGAGAGACATGTAGTAGGACTGCTACATGTCAGTGTTAGGAGTCGGGTTGGGAGTGAGCTGGTCAGAGAATTGGCTACTGATTGCTGCCAATTTTCCTGTAAAAAATGATGCAAAGGTATCAGTGGTAAGGCTGGTAGAAGGAGGAGGCGGAGGTTTGAGTAGTGATTCGAAGGTGGAAAAAAGTTTCTGGGTGTCAGTGACACTGTTGACTTTGTCATTGTAAAAAGCAGTCTTTGCAGCAGGTTGAAAAAAGATAAAAGTGTCTGGTAGCCTTTGAGGTCATCGGCTAGTTTGGATTTGAGCCATTTTCTTTCGGCAGCTCTGAGTTTGGTGCGTAGTGATCGGAGGATATCATCCAACCATGGGTGAGATTGGTTGGGTCGAGCAGGCCTCGTAGATAAAGAACACTGCTTGTTCAGACATGAGTTTAGAGTAGAGCAGAGTGACTCAATGGCATCATTAACCTTCAGAGAGGAGAATGTGCTGAATGGTGGTAGAGCAGAGGTAACAATAGAGGAGAAGTAGATTGGAGATGGAAGTTATGGAGGTTGCAGCGGAACGTAACCATCGATGGAGGAGCAGAGGGTTGCTCTGACAAAGTAACATTAAACTGGATTTAAAAAAGTGATCTAATAGGTGGAGAGGCGTGACAACCAGTGCATCTGTTGCACAGTTTAGGGTGAGAATCAGGTCAAGTTTTTGCCAGCTTTGTGAGAAGGACTGTGGACCACCTGGAGGTCAAAGCAATAAATTAATGACATAAAGTTATTAACAGGGACCGTTACTGCAATGGCATTGTATCAAAAGTGTCATAATTGGTGTAATGCAACAGTGGAGTGAATTTCCATTTGTTATTAGCAGGCCAGTCCCTCCTCCTCAACCAGAAGGAGGGTGGGGGAGAGGGTGTAATTAGTGGAGAGTGCAGCTGGGGTGGCTGTGTTCTCTGGTTTGATCCAAGTCTCAGTGAGGGCAAGGAGCTCTAGACTCTAAAGAAAGGTGGTTGGTGTAAGCCGTAATAAAATCGGTTTTGTTAATTGCAGATTGGCAGTTCCATAAACCCATGGAACATTTTGTCAAAAGATGCAGAAATCTAACTAAGCCTCAGTTAGATTTCTGCATCTTTTGACAAAATGTTTTGTGTGGACCGGAGACAACAACGGTATGGAGTGGCACTGTAATACTCTAAAGGCCCACTCACACCAGGGACGTAAGCGCCACGGAACGGCTGCGGCGCGGTCACCGGAGCTGAATGCTGCCAGTCTAGTCAATGAGACCACTCGCACTGCAGCGCTATCATTCCATAGCACAATTTTTGATGTGAGGCGTTGCTAAAACTGCATAAATCTCAGCAGAGCAGATCGAACCAGACAGGAAATCAACGTAATACACTTCTGCCCCCTTTCAAAATAAAACACAATACGCAGTTCATGTAGTTTATCACAACTTCACATCAATGTTACATCATAACCGGTGGCACCAGGTGATCAAAGATCGATCAAAGGGTCTCAACATGGACAATAAGAGACTAATTGTTGAAGTGGAACATCACACAATCTTTTATGACACAACAGATGCTTTTTATGATCTCCTCCACTTCGGAGAAGCAAAGTTAGCTGTTTGTTGTTGTTTTCTTTATACACAGTTTATCGCGGGGTCTCGTGTACATCCAGGATTCTCCCATGATCTTGTGCTCTCGTGATCTCGCGTGAATACGGCAGGCTCGCTACACTGCCGTTATGCTGCAGTCATATACCCGGTGTGAGTTGACGCCGGGCAGAGGACGGAGCTAAACTGTGGCGCAGCCGTTCCACGGTGCTTATGTCCCCTGTGTAAGTCCCCAGTAAGAGTGTGGAAGGAATAGGACTGGTTCCCATTGCTCTGTGAACTTGCGCAGGTAAACTTGCTCGTCTTGACCTACATACGTCTCCACCAAGGACTGCTGGCGCTTCTCCATTTTATAGTTTCACTGGATTATACACGGCTGTTCTCACGTTTAATTTTTCAATAGAGGTGCAAATTGGTCCCTCCTGAGTGTTCTGATCACAAGTAGATGACCGAAACTTGCAACTCTTATTGTTCCCTTGCCCACAGTTGTTTACAATGCACAGAGATCTGAATGATTTCAGAATTCAGAAGGATTCAGATTCAGACCGCCTCAGAAATATTCAGAGATATTTAGACCACCCCAGTAGTGTAATGGTTACACTTTGCTGAATACTCTGACCGCCCCAGTCAGTATAGTGTAATGCTTACACTTTCACTCTGTCAACTAGAGATGGGATTTATGGCTCTTTGGAGGGAGCCGGATCTTTGTGATCCGTTCATTTCAAAGAGCCGTTCAGAAAACTGGCTCATTTGACTCATTTTTATATTTATTCACTTTTAAGAAGTGCTTGGGGTTAATTCATTTTATCCTGGAAATAATCACAGGGAGGAATGATGGGTTGAAATTTGGATCAGAATAATTTCAAACTCAGCTTCCCACTAATATCTGAGTTTGAATTATTCTGAAATATTGATTATAGCTTCATTTTACGTGTGGACAAGATTTTAAAGTCTCATATGGATTCATTCTAAATATTCCACTGCTATATCCCTCTGAGTTGACAGTGAGATCACTATTTATCCTTTGTATAAAGTGTGTGTATGTGTTTGACTTATGTTTTTCATCACCTAAACACTTATGAATACACAATTAAAAACAAAGCAAGCTACAATAAAGTGCAAAAGCTGTTAGTGCAAAACTTCCACATAAGAACATTTTTAACAATACAGAAACTCAAAACAATATTTTAAAATTAAAACGTTTAGCACAAGAATATTTTCATAGAACTTTGAACTCAAAAACAATACTTCAAGTATTAGAACAAATAGATAAAACTACAATAAATTAGAGGAAAATATAATAGTGAACTGTCCTGAAGTGCACATGGTTGCTTTGTAAAAAATAAAAAATAAAAATAAAAAATAGAACTAATACCTGGGGAGGACTTCTGAACTGTCCTTGGGTGAATAGTAACCTATACCTGACCTACAAAAAGATCAGTCAGTCCCTGTACTCTGAACCATAACCCCAAAAATGGCCACAACGCAAAGCTTCTTAGCCATGAGTTTGCTAAGTCGTACACAGGCTCCCGACTTTTCCACCACTTTTTTGGAAAAAGAGGCTCCTCTAGGCACGCCCGCACCTTCATGACAGCGTCTGCTGTGGGGTTCTGAGTTGCCACCGTTCCAGCTACCTGCTCATAGAGGTGGGAGATAAAACAATTTTACTATGAGATTGTGATATTAGACTGAAATTGTGATGAATTTGTGTCATCCTCCTTACTTCCTCATGGAAATAGCTCCAAACTACTGATTACGGAGCAGCACTGCCTGCTCCTTTCTCTTGGACTGGTTGCTGGATGGGTTCGCTGCTGCTAATTGCGAGTCTTGCTGCTGCTGTTAATACTGTCTGAAAAGCCTCGTCTGCAGTTCTGCCATCCATGAATGCCATCCTCTTGAATCTTGGGTCAAGTGCAGCAGCATCTGCAAGGATGTAGTTGGATTCCATTCTACAGAATCTATGCCAGAAGAAAGTGCATGTGTGGAAATATATATTCAATGCTTATATGAATCTTAAAGTATGTGCAGTTTGACTACTGATGCTTAAAGCTTGCTTAGAATACTGTTGAAACAAAATGTGTTATTTTGAACTGCGCTTTGTAATGATAAGAGGATGTCAGCAACAGCTGCCTGCTGTTAGATAAGCTCTGTGCAGACTAGCAGTTATTGCACCACAATGTGAAGCAAACAGGATGTCTCCCTAGGCCTGTCTCTGAGAAAGGAGAAGTAGTCACAGGAAACAGGGGGGTCTGCTAGTCTGTTTTCTGAGACAACAAAGTATAAAAGTGCTGAGGCACGTCCTATGTGTTACTTGGAATTAACAACAAAGTAATTATGTGCTATGTAACCACTGGGTAAAGAACGGGGATGTGTGACGCTTACATGTAAGACTGCCCACTTGTGTGTGTTAATAAAAACAGCCTAAGAGCTGCGGGGGGCAGAACTCAGCAGACCGGAGTAGAGGCAGACTTAAACTGAATATCTCTCTGTAGTCCACTAGGTCAGCAGAACTCGGGGTGGTCAGGATACCACAACAAATGGTACAATTATAAAGTTGTACCAACAAAAATAAAGGGAGACCAGGGGTAGTTGTAACAGTTTTGACATTGCTGTCTGTATCTTGGAGCTCTTTTTACGTCAGTGTGCAAATTTAGAGTGAAATGTTACAATTCACCCCATAGTCTGGGTTAGTTGTAATGCTGTAAAATCCCCCAGGGTGAGATGTAACATTATTAAATAAGTATTATGGCAAAAACTTGATTTTGAAAGCTTTTATTGAACACTTGTGTGTGTGTGAACATTATTTACTCTTAGTTATTATAGTAACAGATTGTTTAACTCCTAACAACTGACTCACAGTCTCCCTGTCTCCCCTACTATAATGTATTACACAGTATCTTTTATGTATTAAATATTCATAATTTAGTATCAGCTAATTTGCATGCATGCTATAGAAAATTACCGCTGATCAGTTAAATTACATACCTTTCTGCACTGAGTTCAACAGTGACCTCTTCAAATGGCTTCAAGAGGGTGCATATCTCCTGCAATGTAGTCCATTCTTCTGGAGATAAAGGCTGGACAGGTGCATTGGTGACAACCAGGATGGAGACAATGGGGTTTTTGTTGGTGAGGAAACTCTGCAACATGTAATATGTTGAGTTTCATCTTGTGACACAGTCCTGTTTGGGTCGTAGTTCATCCATCTTAATTTGGAGCTGTGTTTCCTTCAGTTTGTGTGCTCCCACTGTACTTCTGTGAAAGTATTCAGAAAACACCGCCACTCAGGCAGCACTCTCCGCAGCTCACTCCTTCTCCCATACCCCCGTCTCTCCAAGCGAGGAGGAGGAACTGGGGTTCTGGTTAACAACAAATGGAACTATGCTCCCCTGCTCATCAACACCAACTACTGCTCATTTGAACACCATGCAATCAAAGTCATAGCTCCAGTCAAATGCTCAGTGATCGTCATCTACCGTCCTCCTGGACCTCTGGGTGACTTCGTCAATGAGTTAGACACTCTATTGTCCTCAATCCCTGAACTTAAGTGCCCGCTGCTGGTACTCTGTGATTTCAACATCCATCTAGGCAAAGCTTACGCCACAGACTTTCTATCCCTCATCAACTCATTTGACATGCAACTAGTCAGTACTCCCCCAACTCACAAAAACGGCAATCAACTGGATCTCGTCCTTACCAAAAACTGCACAACTGATGACATAATGGTCACACCATTACATACCTCGGACCACTTCTTCATCCACTTCACGGTTTCCCTCCCAGAACTACCTACCACCCCTCAACTCATGACCACCTCTCGACGCAATCTCCGCAACTTGTCTGCCACCCACTTCGCCTCAGTCGTCGCTACTGCCCTTCCCCATCCCAACAGTTTCTCTCCGCTAGATGTCAATGCAGCCACAGAATCTCTCAGTTCCACACTAACCGCATGCCTAGATTCCCTGTGCCCTCTTTCTAGCAAACCAGCACGCTCTACCCAGCCCTGCCCATGGTTGACTGATGCCATCCGCTCGTCACATACAGCACTCAGAGCTGCAGAACGGAAATGGCACAAATCCAAAAACCCGGCTGACCTGGAAACCTTCCAATCTCTCCTAGCGTCATTCTCTTCATCTGTCACGACTGCAAAAATGGAATATTACAACAAGAAAATTAGCAGCACAACTGACTCACGGAAACTCTGCTCCGCCTTCAAATCGCTGCTCAATCCTCCCCCAGTAGCGGCCAGAATTAAACACTAAGCTCTGACGCTAGCCTACAAAACCACCTCAGGATCTGCCCCTGCCTATCTCAGCGTCTTACTAAAGGCCCACGTCCCGACCAGGGCGTTACGCTCCGCTCATTCAAACCGTCTAGTTGTACCCTCGCCTCTCGCAAAGCGAGGTCACTCTAATCTGTTCTCTGTGGTCGTCCCCAAATGGTGGAATGACCTACCAACGGCTACTAGAACAGCAACATCCCTTTCGAGCTTTAAAAAACCTCTAAAAACCTTTCTGTTTCGAGAATGCTTCAGTGCCTAACAAAACTAACAAAACTAACAACTATTCTGAGCTCCTTTACACCTTTCTCAGCTTATCTTGTCATCCTCTGTAAGTCGCTTTGGATAAAAGCGTCTGCTAAATGCAATGTAATGTAATGTAATGTAATGTAATATTCCACTGCCGCCCTAACTTTGTTGATGATGGGTTGTGGACCTTTGAGGGCATCTCTTACCACAAGATTTATGGTGTGTGCCAGGCATGGGAGGTGGGTTAATTCTATTATTATTAGAATGGCCTTTGTGATGTTTGCAGCATTGTCTGTTAAGCAGCACACTACTTTCTTATCAACTTCCCACTCTGCTGCAACACTGAGGAGCTTCTTTGCCAAGTTGTCTGCTGTGTGCCGCTCACTAAATTTAAAGCAGTCCAGGAGGCAGGAGGACATGTAAAAGTCTTCAATGAAGTGACATGTTACAGACATGAATGAGGTTGTTACCCTTGACGTCCAACAGTCAGTTGTTAAGCAAACTGCTGAAACTTTGGACAGCCTTCTCCTGAGTGGTGCTGCTTCTCTCTCATACATATCTGACACTTTCTGGGTCAGTAGCCTCTAACATGGAGGAATGTAGGAGGGGTTAAGAGCATGGCAGACGTTTTTAAAACCTCTGTCTTCCACAATTGCAAATAGCTAGAAATCAGTAATTTTTCTTTGGCTCATTTTTTAGAACGAGGACGGATGGTCCTGCCCTTCCTTCAGGCTCGCTGCCAATTCTGAGACACTCGCTTTTTCTTTTCTTTTTCTCACTGAGGCACTCACGTGAAGGGAGCGTGAACAACTCATGCAACATTTGTAATAATAACATATTACATGCTCTCTCCATCTCAGTCAGTGAAGGAGCAAGGAGGAGCTTGTGTGAGCATCTCTGTGACACGTAGGTAATCACAAGACCTAGTAGAATCACATCCCATTGTGCCACTTTAATCGATAACATATTTACCAATGATATTGAAAATAATACAATGAGTGGACTATTAATTAACGACATCAGTGACCACCTACTAGTGTTTACAGTTTATAACAGCAACTGCCAGAGAAATTAGCCAGAGGAAAAAACTAAACCACAGATATCTGAGGACAAAAGAAACTATGTCTATGTAAAGGCAATTCCATGTTTTCTTTCAAAACACAATAAATATGTTGTAATATAAATAGTTGCTGAAAACATGTGAAAAGACTTTGAACGATGCATTACTGAAATGTGGAGTTAGAGCTTCAAACAGCAGTGGAAGAAAAAGAAGTACAGTTGTCCCTAGCTTTAACGCGGTTCACTTTTCGTGGACTCGCTGTTTTTTCATTGTAATTTTGCATGCTTTTTTTTACAGCATACTGTACAGTATGAAGCGCATTGTGGTCTGCGTCCTAAATTGGCTAAGGGAGAACTGCCCATGTGTTCTGCGTACTGTTTAAGGGAATACTGTACAAAATGCGTGTGTAAAAAGGTGTATAAAAGTGTGTGGCTAGGGGTTTTACGGCCTTAAAACATGTATAATAATTGTAAAACGTACTTCGCGAATTTTGTTTATTGCGGGTTATTTTTAGAACGTATCCCCCGTGATAAACGAGGGACCACTGTATATAGAAAGTATATAGAAATAGATATGGTAAATAAATGTAAATACAAAACATCTACCGATTCAAATGAAATTGATATGAAAGTTCTAAAAAAGTTCATTAGGGGGATTTCTGAACCATTTACATACATCTGTAACTTATCATTCCAAACCTAACAACATGAAAATAGCAAAAGTTGTGCTGCTGTATAAAACTGGGGATAAACACCACTTCACAAATTACAGGCCAGTTTCTTCTTCCACAATTCTCCAACATTCTAGAAAAACTATTCAATAAGAGATTAGACAAATTCATGAACAAACATAAATGACTTTCTGACAGCCAATACTAGGGCTGTGTGAATTTTGATCACAATTTCGATTTTGTTGTTAAACGATCTCAAAAATCATATAATCGAGTTTAAATAAATCGAGTTTTCCACTTTTCATTACACAATTTCTGAGAGACGCGCATGAGCAATACATTCCATTTCACGCGGCCCAGCTGACTAACAGGATAGCCCATACTCCCTCACGCAGCTGAAGAGTGAGGAGGTGTGTCGTTTGGTGTTCAAAAACAGTCAGTGAGATTAAAAGCGAATGAGAAGTATATGCAAGATTTGCTACAAGGTAATAGCTGCTCCTTTTGGTAACACTACAAATTTATTCAACCATCTCAAACAATAGCACAAAGTCACTCACAAATTAAGAAAGTAACAAAAAGACAAAGCCAGTGCCACAACGTATTGTATAATGCGACTCCTTATCCGACAACTTCATACAGGCACAAGACATTAAGCTATGTTTACACATAGCCGGGTATGTTGAGAAACGAATATTTCCCTCCCTTCGTTTTCCAAAATAACATTATGCACATAGCATCGTATACAAAAAAGTTTTCGTTTACATCAGCCCGCATAAATACGCCATCGAGCGCCATCATAACTACACCAAGTCTATGGGCGAATCATCAACGTCATAGCAAAAGGTAAACATTGCTCACTTTTGGCGCCTCAGCTGCCTAAAACTTGATTTGTTTTCAGAGGCGAATTCACCGTTTGCGTGTAAAAGATCGATACAAACAGAGGGAAATGTCTCAGTTTTTTAAAATACCTGTGTACGTGTAAACGGGGCTTAACAGCTGCAACAGTTACAAGAAGATGCTTATTGCTTATTGATGCTTATGCTTATTATATTTATTTTGTTCTATAAATATAGAAAATTTGCAGAGCAGCTGGATCCAAAGGGCTCCCACACTATTGTTATCCTGTTTCTTTATTATTATTGGTGTGGGTGCCCAAAGGGCTTTTGTCCCACAAAAATAAAAATTATACCACTAGATTCAGCTCATTTATGCCACTCCTGCTATTACTTTTCTACATTCTACTATAAATATTTTTACAAATTATTCAACTTTTTCTGCAAATATTTTCCCTATTAAAATGCATTACACAAATTTCAAATCATTCTACAAAACTTCTAAAAACATTCTACAATTTCAACAACTTCTACTACTACTACACAAACTCTTCAACTATTAAACTCGTATTTAACTTTTTTCAAAATCTTTTACCGTTTTTAAACTAGTTCAACACACACCTGAGGCAAATCACAATTGAACACACCTGCAGCATACCTAGATCATCTGTCACTACTCCACCTTGTCTCATAATCGGGGGTGATGATGCTAATCCCTCTTCTACCATGAGCAAGGCGTGGTCACTGATCTTGACATCAGGTTCATGTTTGCAGTTGTCACAGGTTGACTCTTGCGAAAAGCAAACTGGCGAAGGAGCTGCAGCTGGGGCTCTTGGGGTCTCTGCAGTGTCCTCAACTTCTCCATGAACCTCATAATGACCATGGGTAGACAGGTCTAATGAGCTGAAACACCCACTCTCAACTGGAAATATTATAACGTTTGCGGCATCAGTGATGTACACACTGTAAGAAAAAAACCCGTAAAAAAACGGTCAATGACTGGCAGCTACGGCTGCCAAACAAAAACCTTAAAATTAAAGTAAAATACCGTAATTCAAAAAATGTGCAAAAACCTTACATTTACAGAAAATTTCATTACATTTTTTACAGAAAAATACCGTTATTTTACAGATTTTCCCCAAATAATTATGATCAATCACTTTCAACAAAGGGACAATCCTAAAAGTTCTGTGAGAAAATACCGTTATTTTACAGATTTTTCCCAAATAATTATGATCAATCACTTTCAATAAAGGGACAATCCTAAAAGTTCTGTGAGAAAATACCGTTATTTTACAGATTTTCCCCAAATAATTATGATCAATCACTTTCAATAAAGGGACAATCCTAAAAGTTCTGTGAGAAAATACCGTTATTTTACAGATTTTTCACAAATAATTACGATCACTCACTTTCAATAAAGGGACAATCCTAAAAGTTCTGCAGGAAGATACCGTTATTTTACAGATGTTTCCCAAATAATTATGATCAATCACTTTCAATAAAGGGACAATCCTAAAAGTTCTGCAGGAAGATACCGTTATTTTACAGATGTTTCCCTAATAATTATGATCAATCACCTTCAAAAAATGTACAATGCTAAATGTTGTGGGAAATTAATTACAAATACAGTACACACCACTATTGATTCTAAAACCATTTTATTTAATGTTTTCAGATGTAAATGTACAATATTAAACAATTATTCACAAACAGTTCTTTAGAGCCCCCCAGGAATAACTGAAAAACTAAAAATGGTATTACTCCATGTGTGTTACGTGTTTCTGTTAGCATTTCTATCAAAATGAGGTCAAGATTTCACCTTTGAAATCGATAGAGCAAGCAACAAATAGTGCTGTTGAGCTGAGGTGGTTGTGGTCTTGTGTTTTTTTAGCCCCAGATAACAACAACACGGCAACTCTGTACTCACAGAGCAATAGTACTCGCCTTGCCCGGTTCACTCCCGTTATATGGATATATGCGGATCTCGAATGATCTAAATAGTGTCCAAAGCACTCCAAGTTACACCAAAATGTTATCGATGAGTAAATGCACGCTTTGCTAGAAATAAAGTCCTGGTTTAAAGAAACAGATCTTTCCCTTTAAGTTTTATATTGTTACTACAGTATTCTCCTAACCCTTGGGGGGCACTGTACAAGGTAGTTATGATAACATTTGTAGACCAGCATTACAATGTTTTAATCCTAACTATACAGTCTATTAACTCAAATCAAAACATACCACAAAAAGTCAATGAATCTGTAACAGGGGTGCAACACAGCAGAAAAAGCAGAAGGATCTGAATCCTCGAAATTGCCAGTAATCGTCTGGATCTCTGGTGATCCTGGAGGGGACACAGAAAGAGAGAAACTAATACTGAAAGGTCTCTACTGTAAAAAGTAGGATTTCATTTATTGTTCACTTTAAATGAAAATTCAGTCATTATCTACTCACTCTTGTGTTGATGAAAGGTCAGGTGAAGTTTTTTGGTCCACAAAACACTGGAGTTCCACAGGAAATCTGTGTTGTAGCATTTTCCCAAACAACTGCAGTGAAGAGTGACTACATTTTGAATACGAAAAACAACTGAAGAATCCTCATGTTCTTAGCTCTTCACTGCGGTCAATCGAACCCACATCTATAGATCAACGCAGCTTCGAGCTAAGAAGCTACAGTGAAGCTAAACACATGGTGCAAATTACGACTTTTCAGGTCAACCTGGCATGTCTGGACCTTTAAAAACCTGGATTACGATAGCCAAGCAGTATGAAGGTATTTTTATGTTTTTGTAAAGTTGTTTTTTAATGTTTGAAACAAAGCCGCTGTTGACTACAGTTGTTTGGGAGGATGCTGCAAGTTTTCATGTGAAACTCCAGGAGTGTTTTGTGAATAAAAAAAAAAAAACCCTAAACTTTCAGCATGAGGGTTAGGTAATGACTGATTTTTAAAAGGTACAGTGTGTAATATTTATGGTGATTTATTGACAGAAATGGAATATAATACATATAACTATGTTGTTAGTGCTATGAAACAAGTGAGACGAGTCATTACGTTTTTATTACTTTAGATTTCGCCTTTTTGATGTACATATATCACGGTCCGCTCTCCAGACATGGAAGAAGCCTGAGCCCAAGCGCAGAAAAGCAGATATGAATCAGAATCAGAATCAGAACAACTTTATTTATCCCGAAGGAAATTAGTGTGCCAGAGTTACAAGAAATAAAGAAGTATAAGCAATAAAAGAAGTATAGGCAAAAAAAAAAAAAAAAAACAACAACAATAAATAATAGAAATACAATAAGAAATGCCATATTGTATTTCTATTATTTATTGTTGTTGTTTTTTTTTTGTTTTTTTTTTTTTTTGCCTATACTTCTTTTATTGCTTATACTTCTTTATTTCTTGTAACTCTGGCACACTAATTTCCTTCGGGATAAATAAAGTTGTTCTGATTCTGATTCATATCTGCTTTTCTGCGCTTGGGCTCAGGCTTCTTCCATGTCTGGAGAGCGGACCGTGATATATGACGTATATTTACTAGTTGCTAACGGCTAACTCTGTTGTGTTTTGTTACTTTGAGAAGTTATATTTAATTGGACTGCAGAGCTGGATAACTTTGGGGAGTAACCACCCAATTTACATTACTGTGCGATCCAATTATGTTACAGATACTACTGTCCAGCATGATGGAAAAGTCATAGAAAACAGGAATTCATGTTTGAGGCACTGTGTACATATTTCATATTTCACCACTGGATTCATGCACATTCACAGTCTTTATGTCAGAATAACATAAATACTCACTGGCTCCGAAGGTCTTGTGGCAGGAGACATTTCCATATTGTCTAGATCACAAGAGAAAAACACACACAGACAAATAAACAATATTAGCCAGGTTACTGTTGGAGACATAGACATGCAAAATATTACTCAGCAGCCTCACACATACATTGATTCTTACATAATATTCATATTATGACTGATGATTATGACTTGGTTTCATAAAACAAACCACTTTCTATATGTTTTGCCTCTGCTTGTCTACCTGTCTGAGTTTGCACCCCAGCAGCTGGTGATATCTTGTCACTCCTGGTTCTTCAGCCTTCTCATGATCACACAGGTGATGTACAACTATAGGTTATTTGCTGTGTGAGCTACAGGAACACAGTGAAGAATAGAGTAAATGGATTGTTCTTGCATTTAAAGTGCTTTTCTAGTATTATCAACCACTCAAAGCACTCTACAACACATTTCTGTCATTCACCCATTCACACACTGATGGCAGGCTCTACCAGGGTGCCAACCCATGAGGGAGCCCTAATTATTTACACACACATTCACACGTTTATGCACAGCATCCATGGCAACTTGGGGTTCAGTGTCTTGCCCAAGGACACTTCGACAGGTGGACCGGAGGAGCCGGGAATCGAACTGCCAATCTCAGCAAATTCTGCATTTGGCCTTTTTCAAAAACTGCCAGGACAGAGACAGTTCAGGTCATGTTTAGCAAATGTCTTTGTTCTACTAAGTTCTCAACTAGATAAGGAACACCAGAGAGATAAGGATGGTTGCTATGATAAGCATTCAGTGTCATTCAGTCACAAATATTTTACAATTGGGCAAATAGTATGCTTTATATAAATACCTCTTAAACATTCATCTATTGCTTCCTTAAAAATGTTTTGTAGTATAGGCTATATATTTTTTAACTTACGTTTCCCTCTGGCAATCATCACCTCGCCTTGATAAGGGTGTCTCAGGAATGAAAAGAATATCAGTTCATCCCCCCCCCCCCCCCCGCTCGTGCGTGCGCCCCCCACGGAGACGGCGCCCTGGGCGGCCGCCCACATTGCCCATAGCTAGGAGCGGCCCTGCACATACATGTAACTTAACATACAGTTTGATTCACTGAAACTTAAACTGCTTGTTTCATTAAGTAAAAAAAATAAAGTAAATTTAAACAAGGTCCTCCCTCTGTCCACTCGCCAAAACCGCCACAGTTATTACATAACCACGTTATAACAACCTAACGTTATTACTGAGCTAAGCAACACTGTCTGTATACGTTAGTATAGCGTTAATGGTATGACAAAGATTTGCTGCCTGTAAACAGAACAAGCAAACCATCCCGACTAAAAGCACACTCAGTATTAACGTTGTGTTTTACTGACATGTACCATGTGGAGCTTAACAAGCTCGTTAACGTAACACGTTAAGTTATCAACGTCATGTACAACAATGTTACAGTCTAAACTATGAATATGAACGCAAACATTAAGTTAGGTTATTAACTTAAAAAAATAACAGGAAAATGTTTTCTTACCTGGTAAGACTTCCTCTGTGTCCATATTCACGTTTTTGTTTTGTTGTTCTGTTCTCCGTTGAAATCCCACAACTCACATTCACTCAAATAAGAATTTGGCGTGCAGATGTAAAATAATCCAGGTAATGATCCACCTAATTAATTACGAAGGGACCGACAGAGTAGCGGTGAAGTCCTGAAGCATCCAAACTGACGTACTTTCAAATGAAGGCGCGCTCACCGGTCATTGGCCAGTTTTCTGGATGACAGCCACACTAACCAATTATACTCAAAGTAACACGATGAAACAGCCAATAGCAATTGTTTTAGCTGAAAAACTCAAAAAAAAGACCAGGCCAGCAGCTTTCTGGGTATTTAGTTTTATTGTATTTGTAGGCTGTTATATTTAATAAAATAAATAAAGAAATAAATAAATACTAATGTAAAACAATTAATGTAAATCATTTTTAATCTACACTGGAATTTAGTATTATCAGAATCAGAATCTCTCTCTATTGGCCAAATATACAACAACAACAACATACACAGGAATTTGACCTGGTATAACAGAACTAAGAACATAAAATAAAATAAAATCAAATAAAAAAAAGTTAACAAAGGTAAGGGTAAAGGTAGAAGGTAAAACCAAGTTGTGCTTTTCTTTAAATATATTATTAAATACATTATTAACCTAAGCATAACTTTTTATTGTGCAATATCTTTTAAGCATAATCTGAATTCAAGTTTGGTTTTACCCGTTAACAAGCAGAATGGCTGAATATGAACGCGACGCTGCCCCACCCTACACTAAATCACATAAAGAAAAAAGTTTCTGCTGCACTGCTTTCCTGCTCCACAAAGCATTGATGTCTCACTCTGTCTCTCCATCTCTTGTTGGTCTGTCCCTCTTTCTCTCTTCAATGTAAAACCACATACAATTAATGAGATTTACCTTTAAAATTGCAGAAAAAATCTTAAGTTGTAAGTATGGAGATAAGACTTTATATAACAAGAAAAACTTAAAATAACAGACAATTATCATAATTTTACATACATTTGCACATAATTTAAGAAAACAGAAAAACTACTGTATAATTATTATGGTAATTCTTCTGTAAAAAATGGGAAATTACTGTAGTTTGTCATTATTGGCATAACACATAAAATAACAGGCAGGATGTTAATTTACAGATAATGTCTGTAATTTTACAGTTTTTCTACACTATTTCAAAAAAAGGGTAAAACTACGGTAAAAATTTAGAGTAATTTACTTTAAAATTAGGATTTTTTTTTTACAGTGCAGGCTACCCATGTTGATCTAGAAGAAATTTTGAAAAATGTCAATGTTTTGCAAAAACATTGTAATAAATATCACTAATATCTTTTCATGTGTACTATTGCATTTACATTTTTTTCTTCTGACGGCTGCCCCGACTGTAAACAAAGTAGACGCTCCTGAAATATTCCATTTGTTAACGCTTCTAATTAGTTTTTACACACTAATTGAGTAATGTTGGGAGCTCGAAATCCATATTTCCCAGTACAACTGGAAGGCAACACACGTTGTTGTGACGTCATTTGAATGGGTGTGTAAGAGGCATTAACTTAAAAAACTTTGTAGAAAGGCGCTTTATGAAGTTCAGTCCATTTCCTTGTATTAGTTTACCGGCAGATCTGCCCGAACCAATATGGCGGCGCCGTTTACGTATCACGACCAACGACCAACCTGCTCAATGCGGGGTCTATGTATATATGTCTATGCTTCTACCCATAGACATATATGCATAGACATATATATATATGTGTGTGTGTGTGTGTGTGTGTGTGTGTGTGTGTGTGTGTACTATATATGTATGTATATGTATGTATGTATGTGTGTGTGTGTGTGTGTGTGTGTGTGTGTGTATGTACACGTTACAGCCCTTACAGTCTCATCCTACCCCTCAGGCTTTAAAGTCTCCTAGTGAATCTAGCTAGAATCTGCTAGTATGGACATGCAGGTTAAAATAGAAATTAATCAACTCAGAGGTCTCATTCTGCAGGTGGGACAGAGCGTGGAGGCCCTGAGAGACAGTTTGGAGGCACAGCCATATAGGGGTGCATCCTTTTCTCCTCATTCATCACATGCATTAGAGGATGATGATGACACTGATCAATCCCCAAGACTTTGTGCCCCCCCGAATCCTCCTCCTATAGTAAAATAATTGCGTGAGAAATTATGCGAGCATGACATTTTCCATCATCCATTGTGACTCTTATCCTCCTTCACCACCAGCTCCTAGTCGTCCTTGGTCCCTTCCACCAACCCCTAGTTCTTTAAGAACTACTCTGCAGCGTGCAAAGTCAAAGTTATCCCATGCAACCCAAACCAGTGGACATTACTGTGATCAGCAATCAGACTGATGTTCCCAGTGAACCTGCTGACTTGCAGCAGCCATGTTCAGGAGTTTCAGCAGCTGTACCTTATGTAGCCTCTGTGGATTTGTCATCCAGGCAGCAGGATTATTATGAGCCGCAGCATAATGTCAGAGAAAAAAGTGAGCTCTCTCTACCCTTCCCTAGGGCTTAAGACTCCGGATGAGCTCTTGCCTTCCAACCTCCTCAGCTGACTGTTCCCCCTACTACAGCCACTTTCTCCTATTCAGCAGTTGTATTGACTAACCCTTTCTATGTACAGGCTCCTTATGTGCCCGCACAAGTTGCTGGTAATCCTCCTGGGTCCTCCTACCTGCAGCCCTGTGCCCCTTTGTACAGGCACCAGGCTGCAGCTGCTGTCTCACATCCTCAGGCTGTATCAGTCCTTCGTTACCCTGACCCCTCTTCTCTGAACATGCACAGTGCTGCCCCAACTTACCCAGACCAGTTAGTGTCTCAATATCTGCCGCAGCAGCTACCAAGGCCCTACAGAGCTCATCTAGTTGCAGCCCTTTCCTTTCCTTACTTTACCCATGAAGACCCCCGGCAGTTTGCACTGCTTAAAATGGCTCTCACCGAACTTTTACCCAATGATGAAAGTGAGAAGTTTAGGTGCCATGTATTGTTGGACCACCTGAAGTTGGAAACGGCCTGTCACCTTGCCTTGGCCTATGCACATCATCCCCTTCCTTACACCAGGGCTATGCTAGCCTTGCAGCAGAGATATGGTCAGCCACAGCAGCTTGTCCTGAGAGAGATTACAGCCATCTTGAATCTTCCCTTTGTACGTCCTAGTGATTCTAAAAGCTTCAGTGACTTTGCCATCCGAGTCAGAGCTCTCGTTGGCATTCTGTAGTCGCTGAAGAATGGTGAAGGGGATGCAGAGTTGGCTTGTGCATCTCATGTGCAGCAACTTTTGGGTAAACTTCCTTCTGAGCATGTTGCTAATTATGCCAGAATCAGCCGTGCCACAAAGCCGGCAGTTCCTCATAACTTGGTGGACTTTTCTAACTGCCATGAGGAAGAAGCTGAATGTCAAGCAATGGCCACACAGACATGTGATAGGAGAGGACCCCTAGAGCAACAAAACCCCATGAAGTCCAGTTTCTCAAAGCCTAGTAAACCAGTGGCCACTATACTTCATGGCACTAGCCATCCTCAAAGTCCTTCAGCGACCTTCAGTTGAGTCCGCTACACATCATAACCAGACATGCCCTTACTGTAGTGCCTCTGGCCATCATATAAGTGTCTGTCCAGATTTTCGGCAGCTGTCAAGGAATGCAGTTAAGAGGTGGATACAAGAGAAAGGACGTTGCTGGAGATGTGCTCGTGAACACAGAGCACGGAATTGTGATTTAAAGAAATGCTGCCCAAAGTGCAATGGAAGGCACCTTGGAGTCCTACATGAGGTGAATCAGCCACAAAGTGATTCAAGCACTTCCTGCCTCATCCGTTCCAGCTGCAGCACAAGAGTCCTTCTGAAAGTGGTCAAGGTTCTTTTAAGTTACAGGGGGAGAAACCTGGAAACCTATGCAATATTAGACAATGGGTCGGAGAGAACCATGCTCTTAGCAACTGCAGTTACTTCTCTTGGGCTTGAGGGGGCGGCTGAGTCTCTCATGTTGAAAACTGTCTGCCAGGGGACCGAGACTCTCATGGGCACTACAGTCACTTTCAACATTTCCTCAGCAGCAAATGCAGATAAGAAATTTATTATAAAGGATGCTTTTACTGCTGAGAATCTGAGCCTTGCTCCACAGTCTTATCCTGTGCATGTCCTCCAGGGATTCTAGCATCTGCATGGCTTACCACTACAAGCTTTCCAGAAAGTGCAACCTCTCCTCCTTATTGGTTCAGATCATTCTCATCTTGTGTGTCCTGTGGAATGAGTCCGCTTGGGTCCAGGGGGCGGCCCAGTAGCTGTGCCCACACGTCTTGGTTAGGCTTTGCAAGGACCCACAATGCTTCCTGAGGATCTCCTTGACAACCCAGATTGTTTTTCACCTGAAGCCAAAAGATTAGAAATCCAGTCCTTGTTTATTTCTTGTGCATCCCCAGAGGCAGACCTTCATCATGCTGTCAAAAGGCTATGGAAAATAGATGTATTGACTTATCAAAGTGAGAAAGTCATTACATGTTCCAAACAGGACCAGGAAGCACTAGCTCAGCTGGATAACTACACTGTGAAAGTGGAGATCAACAGAGTTGGTCGCTATGCAACCCCCAAAATTCACAATCTGAAGATCTCCAAACCCCAAGCTCCAAAGGAATCCGTCCTGCCTGCCCTCAGACGCATGGAGCGGAAGCTGCTGAAGAATCCAGAGCTAGCAGTTATTTACAATAAAGAAATAAACAAGTTGCTGGAGGCTGGATATGTAAAGAAACTCAGTCCTCAAGAAGTGGTCCAAAACAGTGAATCATTATGGTAAATACCACACCATCTTGTGGAGCACAATGGCAAACAGCGCCTAGGGTTCAACTGCTCATTCCAGTACCAAGGGCAGTGCTTAAATGACTGTCTTCTTCCTGGCCCAGTGCTGGGCCCGTCCTTGATGGGTGTTCTGCTGCGCTTTCGTCAGCATTCTGTTGCCATCTCTGGTGATATAAAAGCCATGTTCCACCAGGTCAGATTGCTGGCTGAGGATAGACCATTACTCCGTTTCATATGGCGAAATATGTGACGCGAGGAGCCTGCAGAGGTTTATGAGTGGCAAGTTCTGCCATTCGGGACCACCTGTAGTCCTTGTTGTGCTACATATGCTCTTCAGCAGCATGTGAAGGATGGAGGAGAAGAAGACATCGAAACATCAGTCCTGCAGTCCTTCTACGTGGACAACTGCCTGCAGAGCTTCCCCACTGAAGGGCAGGCCAAAAGTTTCCTTGACTGCCTGCGAGCACGGCTTGCTACTGGTGTTTTTGAGATCCGCGATGGATCAGTAACCTTCCTTCAGTAGTTCTGCACCTTCCCAAAGAGGCTTGATCAGAGAGCACTGAAATGTGGCTCATCCAAGACCACACTGACCCATGGGAAGGAGCGCTGGGTTTAATATGGTATTGCTCTTCAGACACCTTGGGATACAAACACAAACCAGTTAGTTATCATCCTCTTACCCTCAGGAACGTGTACAGGATACTGGCCATGCAATATGATCCCCTGGGGTTCATCATCCCATTCACCACCAGAGCAAAAGTTCTTCTTCAGAAACTGTGGTCTAAGGAGCGGGACTGGGATGACCCCTACCTTCCTGATGCCTTCGTAAAGGCCTGGAGGTTATGGGAGGTAGAGCTTCCACAATTGTCCAGAATCAGACTCCCAAGATGTTATGGACTCACAGAGGACCAAGATCTTTCAATGACCAGAGAACTGCATGTGTTCTGTGATGCCTCTGAAGCAGCATATGGTTCTGTTGCATACTTACGGACAGTGGACTCCAACCAACAGGTTTAAGTCTCCTTTGTCATGGCACGTTCAAGAGTGGCACCAAGACGGCAGTTCACTATACCCCGCCTAGAGCTATGTGCTGCTCTCACTGGAGCCCAATTAGCAAGGATGCTAAAAGCAGAGCTCACTCTCCCTCTCCACCGTCTAGTGATGTGTACAGACTCCACTAAACTGGCTGCAATCCGAGTCCTGCCAGTATAAGATCTTTGTGGCCCATCGTATCACATCATCCTTGAGCACACTGCTGCTTCAGACTGGAGGTATACCGATTCAGCATGCAACTCTGCAGATGATATTACTAGGGGAAAAACCCTCACAGAGCTTGCTGCACCCCATCGATGGAATCAGGGCCCTCCTTTCCTGTACTTACCTCCTTATCAGGGGCCCTTAAATCCCTCCTCACCTTCTACTGAAGCAGCCACAGAGTTGAGGAAGTCTGTCTTCTGTGGTACTGCTTATGTACTGCCACCTAGTGTTCCTCCGAACCTACTGCAGTTCCAGTGCTGGGAGGATTCGGTGGTTCGCACCTCTCAACACATTTCTCCATCCTTGGATACAGATCCTCAGGCTCCTGACAGACCCTACGTGGAAACTCTTCTCCTCCAGCATGCTGCTCTGCTACAGGCTAACAAACCCATGTCAAAGCAAAGTCCCCTGAATAACTTGGCCCCTGAATTTGATCATACCACAAACCTAATCAGAGTGGGAGGTCGGTTGCGCGAAAGTGAGGATCTGGATTACAGCAACATGCACCCTGTGGTCTTGGATCCAAAGAACTACATCACACAGCTGGTGACCAAGGATCATGACAAACGGTTAAAACATCCTGGCCCAGAGAGAGTTTTTGCCAGCCTAAGAAGGCTTCCCAAAGCTTTTGGTGACGATCTCGTCTCCACCCCAGTCAGTCAATTCAAGCCGGTCCTCAGCACCTAGACCGATCGTCATTAAAATTTCTGAACTATAAAGACCGTGAAAACACACTGAGAGCAGCCAGGAAGCAGAAGGAAATGTGGTACGGAAATCAACGAGTCAGGTTCTTCCCAGACCTGTCAGCTGGAACCCGCCAGCGTCAGCGGCAATTCGACGGAGCCCGTTTTCGAGCAATGGATATCCGCTACGGGCTGCTGTACCCAGCCCACCTGGTGGTCACTCACAACGCGGAGCATCTGGTTTTCAAGTCCGTTAGGGGGCAGAAGACTTTCTCCATAAAATGCAAACTTCTCCACGAGCCTCCCCACGACCTGAGACCTGAAATGGATATTTACTGAACCCGTTTTTTTTTCTTTTTATTATTATAACGAGGTACCATTAAAGTGGCCGGTGTGTTTCTTTTTTTCTTTTCCAACCTTTGATTAACTGAAGATCGAGCTCAGCCGAGTTGATTTCAAAGTAAGTTAGCCTAAAACTATGTTTCATTCATTGCTCCTCATGGTGTGGATCGAACGTTCTACATAACCAGAGTTTATTACTATTCGGGATGCTTATGTGTGCTTCGTTTGGGGAAGTGCAGGAGGGGTTCTTGGGAGGGGTTAAGATCTCGGAGTGTTACTTTTACGTTTCATTTTTATTATGTAGGTCATACCATCCTTTGGTACATTTACAAAACAAATGACACCTATGTGTGGAGTGTGAGTAACAGTTCAGAATTAAAAATCTCTAGGAATACAAGAGCTTTGAATAAATTGGTAAAACTTAAACAAGTACTAAGTAGAATTAAGCAAATCAAATCCAATATCATCTTTCTTCAGGAAACTCACTTGGTACAAAATGATATTAGCAGAGTGGAGAGGAGGTGGCTAGGGCAGGTTCACTCAGCTTCCTTCACTTCCCATGCTAGGGGGGTTGTGATAATAATTCATAAATCTATCCCCTTTCAATTAAAAAACAAATATATAGACCCATCAGGGAGATATGTCATACTTAATGGTACTATAATATCTACACAGATCAACTTGATAAGATATATGCTCCTAATGGGGATGATCCCTCCTTTTACCAAAACCTCTTTCTTTCTTTATCATCCTACCCTGGCCAATACATAATAGGCGGTGATTTCAATTGTGTACTAGACCCAGCACAGGATTGATCCACTGGCATCAATACTTCACATCAACAAACATGAAAGATTATTTAAAAATTCATGGTAGATTTAAATCTGACTGATATTTGGAGATATCTTAATCCTAATAAAAAGGACTATTCATGTTTTTCAAATACATTTAAAACATACTCCAGAATAGATTACTTCTTAATCTCTAAGGGTCTACTATCAAAAGTTGAGAAATGCTGGTATGATAGCATACTGTTATCCGACCACGCTCCGATCTCCTTACTAATGCAAGTGCCTAGTATAATCTCCTCACCCCCTAGATTTTGCTTTCAATCTCGTTGGCTCCAATACCCTGATTTTGTGAAATTTCTGGATGGGAAAATATATGAATACTTTTCTTTGAACACAAATCAAACTAGCGCTTCAATAAAATGGGAGGATTTCAAAGCATATTTAAGGGGTGAGATAATAAGATATATAAAATACAAATCCAAGGCATATTATGCACAACTAAGCACCCTGGAACAAAAAGTAAGGGATTTAGAACAGGAGCTTTATGACAGCGATGCTCCAGAAAAAACAGCAGGAACTTCTCCAACTGAAAGCCCAATACAATGAATTAACGACAAATAAAATAACTTCAAATTTGTTATGGTTAAGACAATCATATTATGATCAGGGAGAAAAAGCTGGAAAATTGTTAGCATGGAGAATTAAGAAAATACAAATAGATAGAGCTATTGAATCCATTATATTAGAGGATGGGAAAGAACTAGTAGATCCAGTTGAAATAAATACTGCCTTTAAAAAATATTATGAAGATCTATATAAATCTAATTATGCAGTGGGCTCACAAAAAGAGAATGAATTTTTAGATCAGCTTTAATTCCCAACGCTAACTGAGAAGGCCAAGACAAATCTTGACAAAAATCTAAGTATTGTAGAATTATCGGGTGCATTAAAGAATATGAGCAGTGGAAAAGCTTCCGGGCCAGACGGCATTCCCATAGAAATATATAAGAAGTTCTCTGGAAAATTGTTACCACATCTCCTTGAGATGTTTAATGAATCCTTTGGAAAAGGAATACTACCTCCATCCTTAAGATCTGCAACAATCTCCCTTCTGTTAAAACCAGGCAAACCCCCTTTGGAAAGAACATCGTACCGGCCTATATCGTTAATGTCTTGTGATGCCAAAATATTATGCAAGGCGCTGGCTAGGCGGATAGAAACTATCATTCCCAACCTGATTGCTAATGACCAAAACAGGTTTGTAAAGAGCAGACAGGCATTTCATAACACACGCAGGCTTCTAAAGGAAAAAAAAATGCCAGGGACTATGCAGTCCTGTGACTGGATGCGGAAAAGGCGTTTGACAGAATTGAATGGAGGTCCATTTTTAATGTACTTAGAAGATTTGGTTTAGGGGAAACATGTCTCAAATGGATCCAATTATTGTACACTGAACCATTAGCAGAAATTAAAACGAATAGCCAATTTTCAAAGCCCTTTAATCTTTTTAGATCTACACGACAGGGCTGTCCCATGTCCCCTCTATTGTTCTTATTTGCCATTGAACCTTTGGCCATGTCTATTCGTCAGTCAGCTGAAATCACAGGTATGACTATAGGTAAGACAGAGCATCGTTTGTCTCTATTCGCAGACGATATTGTTGTGTTTTTATGAATCTGGGAACCTCAATTAATGCGCTTTGCCAGCTTCTGAAGGAAGTTGGCTAGTTCTCAGGCTATAAAGTCAACAACACCAAAAGTGCCTTATTATTACTGAGATAGAGAAGAAAGGGAATCCCCCCCGCGCCATGCACAGTTTGCTAATGCCCCAAAAGGATTTACCTACCTAGGAATTAAAATAACCCCTGACATTGAAAATATTATATCAATCAATTTAGCTGTTGAAAGAAGTGGTAGAATGATAGGACGTATTAATATTATTAAGATGTCTATCCTGCCCAAATTTTTATATCTTTTTCAGTCTATCCCACTTCCTCTGCCCACCGCTTTTTTGTCCACACTTAAGAAAAGCTTCACCTGCTTTATATGGAATAATAGGCGTCCTAGATTGCAACCTTTTACACCTCCCATATGAACGTGGGGGACTAAGACTGCCCCATATGAAACTTTACTATTGGGCAGCCCAACTTCGTGCGGCCATGTACTACTTTCTCGATACAGAGGTCCCAGCTTGGATAGAGATAGAAAAGAACACATTGGAACTGCCACTGCACCTGTACCTTTACTCTGCACCAACCAAAATACTTACAAAACATGCACATAATCCATTCCTAAAAAATACTGTATCAGTCTGGCACAAGGCCCACAAATTTTTTAAATGAAGCTCCTAAACTCTCAGGTTTCACACCTATTTGGGGAAATGAAAACTTCATAACAGGAACAGATTCAAATATTGGACAGAAACAGGACTAAGCAAGATAAAAGACTTATATAATGAAGGGACACTAATGTAATTGTCGAACAATTAATAGATAAACATGACCTTCCCAGAAAACACTTTTTTAGGTACCTGAAAATTAGAAGTTTTATATATTCCAAAATTAAACTACCTCAGAACCTAAACTGTCCACTCTTGAAAAATTCATGGTAAACCATTTATATGACAGAGGACAGCTATCAAAGTTTTATGATATATTATTAGCAGGCTCCAAAGAGAACTCGATTTCGTATTTAGCTGCATGGAAAAATGATCTTCAGGAAAACATCTCTGTAGAGGACTGGGAGAAGGCATATCTTTTTGCCCAAACCCAAACTATAAATACCAGATTTAAATTATTACAATATAAGTGGTTGCTCAGGACGTATATGACGCCGGTTAAATTACATCATTTTAATCCTGAGATCCCTGATTTATGTACTAAATGCACTGAAGAAATTGGCACTCTCTACCACTGTATATGGGAATCCTGAAAACTCCAGGTATTCTGGAAAGAGGTTCTCGAGCTGATCTCTAAATTGACAGATAGTGTTGTTCCCATCGCAGCTAAAATGTGTTTATTACACATATACCCAGAAGATTTTCCAGCAAATATGAAGAAACGCAAGCTAATCAATTTTTGTTTGTTGCAAGCCAAACGTATAATTGCTTTGACCTGGAAAGATACTCAGAGACCTGATTCTAGACAGTGGGTTAAGGAGATGTCTTGCAGTCTGGCACTAGAACAATTGACTTACATAGTAAGAGGGAAAGTTGAGGATTTTTATGAGATATAGACACCTTTTCTTATTTTTGATGAATAACATGAATATACAAATGTCTGGGAACAGATAAGTTACCAATACCCCTGCAGAATGGCTTGAATGTTGTACCACAGCTAGAGAACTAAGGTTACGAATTGGGGGAGAGAAATGAGATGGTGACCACGTTTTATAACTCTACCTGAAACTGACCTGTTAATTTAATTCCCTTTTTTTTAATAATGTATTTTATGTATTTTTATTATTATCTACTTATTTTATTTTCTTATGGACTTAATTACCTTTTTTCCTCAGAGAGGACTGTTGGTTATGAGAGGATGGGAAGGGACTGTAAGGTTTGTTATTGTTTGTTGTGTTTATCATGTATTGTTTGTTGAAAACGACCAAAATACAATAAATAAAGTTTTGAAAAAACACTGACCTGCAAAATAAAACAGGATCAAAACAGGAAACAAAAGACATAGACAGTAGTGGTGTCCATAATTTCAAAAAAGTGCAGGAGTCGGAAAGCGAATGACGTCACAGCAACGTGTGTTGCGCTCCAGTTGTACTGGGAAGTATGGATTTCGAGCTCCCAACATTACTCATTTAGTGCGAAAAAAACGAATCAGAAGCGCTAACAAATGGAATATTTCAGGAGCATCTACTCTGTTTACAGTCGGGGCAGCCATCTTTGATTGTGAGCTTGGGGTGTGGAGCATTCCCCGACTTCACGACTCGGTAATCTCCACCTCGGGGGGCATTCCAGTTGAAACATCCATCCAGGAGTTTGAAAATCCTGAGTTCCCAGTACACCTGGAATGCACCATAATCTGTCATGCGTACCAACAACCTGCCAAAAAGTGCGCCTCAAGCTGCACCCATCATCCTCTTTCTTTTCAGGTTCCCGGCTCTGCAGGATCGATTGAATAAATTGTTCTGCTAAAATGGAGACATTTGTATTGTACAGAGAAAACAAGAGAATTACTCTTAAAATTGAAGATATGCGTTTTGACAGGATTGCCCGCATTTTCCAGGTTAATAATCCAAACCTGCGACCTTAACTTCTATGTCTACTGCTGTGAGAATGTGTAATAATGTTCAATCATATATTGTGTGTTAAGTGTTTATTGGTGTGTGTAATAGAATTCATGACAAGATAAAACAGCTATGTGTGTTGTGCAACTATAAGACACTCTGGGGTCAATACACAGAGAGCTGCCTGCATTTGCCTACGTGAGCAGAATAACAGGAAACTTTACCCTAGGTCCGAACAGGAAATGACAGGATTAGAAACAGTCACAAGATGTCTTTCACAATAGGTTTCAGCCAGCCGTATCCTGCTTGAGTTGTCTTACCATGTATAGGCATGAAAGATGTATGCTCACGTCCTGCTAAGAGTGTAACACCTATATCCTTTGTGTGATAATAAAACAAGCCTGAACTGCAGATGGGCAGAACTCAGCTGGATGCGATGGTAGACTGACTGCGGAGTCTGTGAATGCTGTGTTCTCCCTTTGCAAAGGCGAAGCTGAATGCTTGTGTTTGTGTCTTCTTTAAACTGAATATCTCTCTGTAGTCCACCAGGTCAGCAGAACTCGGGGTGGTTTGAACTACCACAACACTGCTTTGAGAAAAAGACAGTGGGGAGAAGAAAAAAATGCAAATGCAATAGTACACATGAAAAGATATTAGTGATATTTATTACAATGTTTTTGCAAAACATTGACATTTTTCAAAATTTCTTCTAGATCAACATGGATAGCCTGTACATCACTGATGCCGCAAACGTTGCAATATTTCCAGTTAAGAGTGGGTGTTTCAGCTTATTGGACCTGTCTACCCATGCTCATTATGAGGTTCATGGAGAAGTTGGGGACACTGCTGCAGCTCCTTCGCCACAGTTTGCTTTTCGCAATAGTCAACCTGTGACAACTGCAAACATGAGCTTGATGTCAAGATCAGTGGCCACGCCTCGCTCATTTCAAAGGTAGAAGAGGGATTAGCATCATAAGTTAATGTGGTTGTTAAATGGTAAATTACAATGTATAACAGTGCTCAAGTTTACTCATTTACAATTTTCTTTTAAGCAAACTGAGATGTAAGTGACTTCCAAAACCCAAGGTATGGAGAGTGTTGTTCTTTAAAGGTGTCAAAAAATACCTAATGTACAACCAAATATCTATATGGCTTCAGATTCTCCAGAATAATCAGATGAGGTATTTAGTCTATCATACAGTAGATTTCAATGTCAAGCGTGCGCTATTGGATCATCGCCCGATTATGAGACAAGATGGAGTAGTGACAGATGATCTGGGTATGCTGCAGGTGTGTTCAATTGTGATTTGCCTCAGGTGTGTGTTGAACTAGTATTCAAGTGAGCATGTGTGGTTTTACATGGACTTACACTTTGCTCTGTTTGGACAACAGAATCACTGCAGACTGCATGTTGTTATGAAGTCACTTGGCTTGCTTCACTTTTTTTATGTTTTACAGGTCCATTCATGTATCAGAAATAATGGACCGGAAGCTTGGGTAGGGTAAGGGTAGTTGTGGTGAGATTTGTTAAAGCAGAGGCAAGTGTATCTGTCATCCTGGAGAAACTGAAGGTGGCCATGGGAGACGATGATGACTACATCTTTATTGACATGCATGAGTCAGAAGGAACAAGTGGTGAATGAAATATTTTTCAACTTAATTTTCATGTATGCCAAATGCATTCTACATACTGTATAAACAGCAATAGTATGAAAGTAGTGGCAGTCCAACAGTGTTTCTCTCAAATTCAAATTCTCTCTTTGTGTCTTTATTCTGCATTTCTCTCATGAAGGGTCTTTGTATTGGAGACAGAATGCCAGAAAGATCTATGCCATTAAGAGTACTGCATTCCGGCAATAGCGTCGGCAACGGCGTAGCAGGTATTGTTTAGATAAAACATAGTTTTGCCCGGACACCTCACAGCAAGAAGGACCTGGGTTTGAAACATGGATGGGGCAGGGTCTTACTAGGTGGCGTTTGCATGTTCTCGCCATGCTGTGGGCTCTGGTGTCCATTCATTCATCATCATACCCACTGGTGTCATGGGGGTCTGTTGGTGCCTATCTCCAGCTCACATAGGGCGAAAGGCAAATCCCCTGACAGGTCGCCAGTCCATCACAGGGTACACACACTATTAGCTCTCTGACCAACACCTACAATATAATTATTCTCAAATAAACTGTTCCCCAGTTGAGAAAATATAATTCTATTTTTAGTTATGTTCTATCATGCTTTTTTTATTCAGGGACTTTTTAGATGCAAAGGAACACGTGTGTACACCACTAAATTTCTCATAATTATTTCTTAAATGGCTGCAATTATTTGATCTAACTATATATTAAATGTGCCTAATGCAGAAAAGATGCTGTCCAAATGCTGAAGGACCAGGTGGAAGAACTACTGGATGCATCTCAAGGGCTGGATGAAGTAACAAATAAGATAACTAACCTGGAGACCGTCAGCCGTGATTTGTCAGCAGTTTGGCCTTGATTCAAACAGGCATTCATCTGTTTGATTTGCAGAGGTACTGTTCCCATTCTGCATGTTTAAATATATATGTAATCAAATGTAAAAATGAATTCAAAAAAATTTAAAAAAGGAAATTGAAAAAAAATGTTTTTACTTTTACTAATTTGCCAATTTCTTTTTCTGAAGTCAATATCAATATTTAAAATATGCTTCTTTATTTTTATAGCTACAATGAATCAGCCAATGTTCTCATCCTGCTGTCGGACCCTGGTGGGGTGTAAAGTGTGCGTAGAAGAATGGCAGAACATGTCAGATCACTGCCTCAAGTGTAGGCATCACCTGATAATATATACTGAAGTAGCTGGACTCTCTGCAGCACTGGCCTGCTTGAGGTCTCTTCTATAAGCTCAGCTGTAATAAAGAGATGCTGCATATGGTTAGGCAGCCTGTGTTTTCATTTTGTTTTCAAAGCTGTATTCCATATATGATTCTTTTGTTTATGCCCCTGATATTATTGTTTTTGTTCAAGACAGCATTGTTTATCTGTTTCTGTGGGTGTCCATGTTGGTTTGTGTTTATGTATATTTGGCTACTCATAATGACAGGCTGTGTATGTGAAGGACCAGAAACGCTTTTTTTTTTTTTTTTTTTAACTTTTTTACACGGCATAACCTTACATTCATGTCTTCTTATGATGACAGGACGTAAAAATGTCAGACCAAAAGAGGACGTTTGGTCACCCTCTAATAAAGAAATAACTTTGTCAAACGGAATAACTTTTATTTTGAAGAGTACCGGGCAAAGAAGCGTACAAGCCCCGCCCACCACTAAAACGGAATATGGAAGTGGAAATTTTGTTTTTGGTGATTGGAACAGAAAACGAGAAATTGAGCCGAATTTTCGTTTTTGACAAAAAACGAAAATTCGGCTCAATTTCGACTCGTTTCTGGTTTCAGTTTGTGTATATTATGCCCAGAAAACTAAATTAAAAATAAGAATATTAAAAAGTACCTTGGTCTGCTAAGTTAACATGAGCAACTAACAAGGGCAGAATAACTTTAATGTCAAACTGAAAGATGTCCTTTTGTTCATCTCATGACACAGGTAACAGTCCACGCACTTTTAGCTGTCCATCAATGTTTCATTGACAGAGTGCAGTATGACCTGAGGTATGCTATAAACATAAGGAGAGTGCTAATACCTATATGTATTGTTAGTACATTGTTTATGACATCCTCTCCATGTGAATGTCCTTTCACTAACAGCTATTTAATTTAGTCTCATCAGTGAGAAACAGGTGTTGTCTCCTTCCTGACCAAAAACATGAGCAAGGAGGCAGTACAGAAAATATACAGAAAACCTCAGAAGAGCTGTGGACTCTGAGGAGTTTTTGAAGAGGCTGTAGTTGATGTTTGTTTTATTTTATTGTAAATTAAAGTTCTTGCTGGTCGTTTCATTTGTCTGAACTTTTTTTTTAAATCAAAGTTTTTAACTTTTGTGTTTTACAGTATAATTTTAAAGATTTTTGTATGGTCATATTTATTTTACTAGTCTTGTGAATCGCATACTTAATTCAAAATATTTAGTTTACTTCTAAATAAATACATTTTATCTGTGTCAAAGGGCCAGCAGTCTTTTCTGTTAACCTATAAGAAATCATAACCTTGTGATATTTATGGCATCTGATGTAGTAGGCCAAGCTCTGTGACAGTGTGGCTCTTGTTGTTCATCATGTTCATCACAACGAGCCATCCTATGAGCCACTCCAACAACATTAGTGTTTACTAGGACTTTTTATTATTTCTGGGAATTTTTATTAGGAATATTAATCAAGGGGGTCGACAGGGGGACCGGACCAAGATGGCGGCGTAGCCTGAAAGCTCTACACAACAGAACACAAACTTCAGAAAAAACCCACAAATGCACCGATAATTTTTGACTAAATAGAGCGCACTCTGGACATGTCAGAGCCATCTGAATCGAAACCCTACGATATTTTCACCAGAGCACGCAAGGCAAGTATCGCGGGGGCGACAACTTCTTCGACAGTGACGAGGGTGGCTAATGAAGCTAACAGCATGGCTAATATAGCTGACGTGCAGAGGTGTCAGAAGTATTCACATTCATTACCCAAGTAGGAGTATAGATACTAGGGTTTAAAAAGACTTCTGTAGAAGTTGAAGTATCACCTCAAGATTTTTACTCAAGTAGAAGTGTAAAAGTACTGGCTTCAAAACTACTTAAAGTAGAAAAGTAAAAGTAATTTAAAGAGAAAAAAAAGCCATCAAATGTTATAGGCCCTGCGCCCTACAGTGCTCTACCCCCCCCAAAAAAAACATAATTTTTCTATGGGCTATAATGAATAATGTTATATTAAAATGTTAATGTTGAAAAATTCAGCCCCATATATGCCCAATGAAAATGAATGCATTTTTGTATAATGCAAATGCATTAAAGAACCATATATGTGTGCTACTGAGCATTAGCATGTGTTTAAGTTATGTCTATAAGTCGTGTAATGGTGCAAAAAGTCAAACTTCAGAGGCATGTTTTCAATAACCTTTATTTGAATATAAATGAACATCTGAGCTTAGCTGCAAGTGATTAATCAAAAAAAATTCCAAAAAATCAAACATCCTTCCAGATTGCTACAAATCACATCCATAGTAAATATGGGGGTTGCAAATTGGCATGGTGCTTACATGTGTTGTACACTATTCAAAGTATAAGAATGTGACTGAATCTTTTGTTAATCACTTCATTAACTGAAAAACAGAAATACAAGCACTTACTTAGGTGTATCTAGTTCACTGCAGACAGCTGCAAGGGCTCCTTGCGCTCTTGTTATTCTCAATATTCTTTCTACAGCTGAGACATCCTTCCCTCCATCCCACTTTGTGTCTGTTGTGTGTGAGTGAGTGTTTGTGTGTGAGTGAGTGTTTGTGTGTGAGGATGTACATCAGTTAAGCACAGACCCTGCAACAAAGAGTTACCAATAGGCTTTGTTCAGCCGCAAAAGCAGCTGGTTCTCAAAGTTCTTTGAGCCAGTGCATGCTCTTCTTGGCCTGAAGATCAGCCCTGCAACACTAAACAGTCTTTCACAGGCTGCTGAGGCAGGGAGTGCCGTATTAAGCTTCAGTGATAACTGGCACACAGCGGCGGTTGGACTTGAGTACCTGTACTGTGTCTCCAGGGCACCCCAGGTATGTGTCCAACTGCTGGGTCGTTTCAAGAGGGCCGGTCCTCTTCAAGGAGGAAAAGAAGTCCTCTTCCTCAGATGATTGGGAGCCCTCACTAACGTGATTCTCAGTCTGACAGTCCAAGTGGCTTCTGATATAGTCAAGGCCTGTGAAATAAAAAAACAAAAATCAGGACAAATTAGACCATATGTCAGTATTGTAACTGTGCATTGTGTATTGGATAGTATTGTGTGTGTGTGTGTGTGTGTGTGTGTGTGTGTGTGTGTGTGTGTGTGTGTGTGTGTGTGTGTGTGTGTGTGTGTACATGTGTGCCATTAAATGTAATTTCAAACTAATTTCACTGCTTCCATGGAAATTACATGTATTAAGGGCAATTTGAGAAGTGAGACACTTACCAAGTTTGAGGATATTGTCATCACTTGTCCAGCAGGTCTTAAATTTGGGAACTAGAATGGCTGCGGCTATTAGCTCTGGATCTGCAAGCATCTCTCCAAAGCGCTTTTCAAGGCCTGAAAGAAGTGCAGCAATCAAAGGCTCACAGAACTTGGAGGCGACGTGAAGGTGCTGGAGCTTGGTCCTCAGTAGGGTTATGGTGGGGACCAGCCATCCCATCTGCACAATGGTTTCTCCCTGAAGAACATCAAGAGCCTTTGCAACTGGGCTCATCGTCTTCACATATTCTGCAAGAAATGCAAGTTCAACTGGAGTAAACCTGTACAAAGAAGAAAAGGAAAACACAACATGGAACATTTAGCCTACTTGATGTAGCACCTTTAACTGGAGGAACTGATAATTAAAAAGGAAAAATATTGTCTTCTGAGACTTTTAGAAATGTAGTTGTGTGCTACAAATTACATTCATAGTAAATATGGGGACTGCATATTGGCATAGTCTATGCATGTGTTGTACAGTATTCAAAGTATAAAAACTATGACTTAATCTATTGTTAATCACTTCATTAACTGAAAGACAGAAAAACAAGCACTTACTTAGGTGTATCTAGTTCACTGCAGACAGCTGCAAGGGCTCCTTCGCCTTGCTCTCTTGTTATTCTCACTATTCTTTCTACGGCTGAGAAGAGTGAATTCCACCTTGTCACGACTGGTCTTACAAGCTGGAGTTTGCAGTTGGCGTGAATTACTTCAGATGCAGTGGTTGATCTTGAACTTTTGTTCCACAAGCTATAGCATTTGGCAAATGTGGACCTTGACAGGCGCTTGTACAATGGGTTGACCTCTGCTTTTGAAGCATCGACTGTGGACACTAAATTAAGGAGGTGGCAAGCGCAGCGATGGTGCTTGGGTAGCTGGTATTCCAAGTAGTCATCCTTGTCCAACAGGGCTCCAGCATCAACAAATTCAACACCCTGACCGCTTTCCTCTTCTTCATTGTCATCATCATTTTGGCCACCATCATCCTCTTCTCCATCACCCTCTCCTGCAGGTTCAGGATCGTTGTTCTCGTCAGTCTGCCCATAAACTCTAAAGGCTTTTAGGAAGTTTGATCCGTTGTCAGTTGTAGTGCAAACAATTTTCTCCCTGATATTGAATTCTGTGTGAATATCATTTAGGGCACAAGCCAGGGCAGAAAAAGTGTGTGACCCTCTAAGTTGCTTGCATGCCAAGGCAGCACAGGATCTCTGCATTGTCTGGGGGTTAAACCAGTGTGCAGTGACACCAATGAAACTGCGATGGTGTGCCGTCCAGCAGTCTGTTGTTGTTGCTATGAACTGAACTTCACTAAGGGCAGCTTTCAGTTTTCTTTTCATTTCAACAGAGGCCTTTGTGACTTTGTTTACAACAGTATTTCGTGTCATTACATTTGTATTTGGCTGAAGATGTTGCACAAGATCAATGAAGCCCTGTTGCTGAACAATGTGTGGTGGGTGCAAGCCTTGGACAACGAAATTGAGGACTACTTTATCCACACTTGCCTAGGATACTCTTCGAGTCTCCCACAGCTTAGTTTGTTTGGAAGGTGGGGCCAATGAACCTTAAGTGGATGACTTTCTTTTGAGGGCTGCTGAAGTAAGTTGTGTGTACCTCTCCAGACGAGTGGGGTGTTTCTTCTGTGAAGAAAATAAATGCACAGGCACAGATTGAGATTTATATTATTCCTCTCAAACTACAAGCTCAGACTATCTAGGACTTCTACTGTATTAAATGTCATGCTTCAAGTTCATGAATGAAGGTCAAACTACAAGTTGGGGAGCAGTTTTACTGGTCTACGCTATTATGTTGAGCAGACCAGAATATGCAAGAAACTGGCATGACTGAACAGTAGCATTATTTATGAAAATCCTAACACTAACAAATTCATTTTAAACTGCATTTGGCTAATAGGTGGTAGTTACCTCCTCACAAGGACCTCACCATAGGGTATGCCCCACATGGGCGCGCACACTCTCATACACAAACAGGATAATGCCAATTCTAAGTAAGAACACACTCTATCAACCAGCTATAGACTTGTGCTTTGCACAATTACCTTACATATATTGCATATAGCAATAATATAAACTCAAACAACATTTGGTTAAAGTCGAATTTCAAATCTCACACAGAGCCCATCAAACGAACTTGCAAAGTTAAATCATAGCCTACTGACGCTAGCATGCAAACCATGTCTTGGCATGTACCTACCTAGCTATAGCCATTGCAAATTTACCATTAAGAATTTACTAGGTTACTACAATATTTGATCAATAATTAACTGATAATAACAAACGTTCAGCTTACCTCAATATGCTTTTTCAAATTAGACGGCGAGTTTTTGAAAGCCATTAGCTCGTGGTACTTGGGTGCGCAGAGTTTGCAGCACATTCGAAAGGAATTGTTTTTAGCTCCAACCATTTCGAAAAATTCTTCCAGGTATGGCCAGGGATGTATAAGACTTGGCTGGTCTTCCTGGCTACCAGCCTCCTCACTGGTGCTTGGTTGGGACATTTCCGAAATGGAGCAGGTGAGCAGCCTGGCAGGTTGAAGAACGAAGCACAGTACTGACGGCAACGCGAGTCGCGACACTGAAGCATCGCTACGTGCTTCACACCTGAACTACAATTCCATAAAACCACTGCTTCGAAGCTTGCTTGCGTGTGACGTGATTTGTAACAGGCAGGGGCGACAGACCAATAGTGTGTCGAAATGGTATATGTTTATACTTCTCATCCAATCACGATCAAATTCAGAACAAAACAAGGCCGAAATAAAATATGAGTAACGAGGTTGTTTAAAAAAATGTAAGGAGTAGAAAGTACCGATAATTGCGTGAAAATGTAAGGAGTAGAAGTAGAAAGTCGGCTGAAAAAAAATTACTCCAGTAAAGTATAGATACCCAAAAACTCTACTTAAGTAAGGTAACGAAGTATTTGTACTTTGTTACTTGACAGGTCTGCTGACGTGCTGGCGGAGTTGAAGTCCCTCCGTTTGGACTTTGGAACAAAACTGGACCACATTGATAACAGTTTGTCGGATGTGGCAGATTCGATTGCCGCAATTGAAAGTAAACTTTCAGATGTGGAACAAGACGTGGCTGCAAATGCAACACGAGACAGAAACATGTGTAGCAACAGCAGAAGAAAAGCTGCAGCACATTCAAGAGGCACTCGCCTCAGCCACTAAACGAATTGCCTATCTTGAATCCAAAACTGAAGATTTGGAAAATCGAGGCAACAGAAAGAACCCACGGATTTTTGGTCTACGTGAACGAGCTGAGGGAAACAAGCCGCTCTTCGTCTTTGTCAATGACATGCTACCGCATGGCCCGGCTGTCCTGATAAAACCTTCACCTTGGAGAGAGTTCACCGCACACTGGCTACTGCGACTAAATATACGAGCTCAAAGACTAAACAGAACAAAAAAGAAATGCAAACATTGGGAGGACAGATTAAAAAACTAGAATTAGATCTTAATAAGAATAATGACAGGACAAACAGCAACAATTAACAGTAATGAGGGCTGAATACAATAAACTCACGACTGACAGGGTTGCTAAAAACCTCTTATGTCACTTCTCCACTGGCTGGTACCAGCTCGACTCGGTTTGGTTCTGCTCGACTCGACATGGTTTGGTTTGGGAGCTACCGTTCTCCACTACAAAATAGTTGAGGTACCAGTTGCTATGGTGACCGGAACATTCTCAGAAAGTATCTGACTTTTACTTTTTTATGTCACCATTTAGTATCGGCTCAGCCCGTTTGGAACCTCGGCAAAGGTGGTACTAGAAATGGTACCGGGTACCGGGTACCAGGTACCAAGTTTTAGTAATGGAAAAGCAAAAAAGCCGAGTAAAGTCGAACCGAGTCGAGCTGGTACCAGCCAGTGGAGAAGCGACTTTATGGACCAAGCAAGCATACTATGATCAGGGTGAAAAGCCAAGCAAATTACTGGCTTAGCGGGTTAAGAAAATGCAAGCCGAAAGAACAATTAATAGTATAAAGACAATGTCAGGCGATTTAACAACAGACCCAATTGAAATTAATGCTACCTTCAGAAACTTTTATGAACTATTGTACAAATCAGAATATGCAGGAGCTACACAACAACAAGCGTTTCTTGATCAGCTACAGTTCCCGAGCTTATCTGAAGATGAAAAGGAAGCACTGGATGGGGCATTGACAGTTGAGGATCTTTATGACGCCATCAGCAGTATGAACAGTGGGAAAGCACCTGGTCCCGACGGGATACCTATAGAATATTATAAGAAGTTTAAACAGAAACTTGCGCAGCCGTTATTAGATATGCTTAACGAGTCATATAAAACAGGAACCCTCCCACCATCGTTACGATTAGCTATGATAACTGTGATACTAAAGCCTGACAAACCACCAACCTGTTGTTCATCCTTCAGGCCCATTAGTTTAATGGGATGTGATACAAAAATATTATGCAAAGCACTCTCTAAAAGATTAGAACAATGTCTTCCTCAATTGGTTAGCAATAATCAGAATGGTTTTGTATTACAACGGCAAGGCTTTCATAACATCAGGAGAGTTTTAAATATACTGTTTGAGAAAAACAATGCCAAAGACACTGCAATGTTGTCAGTTGACGCTAGCCAAGCATTCGACAGAATAGAATGGGAATACCTTTTTGATCTGCTGCCTAGATATGGTCTAGGAGAAACATTTCTCAAATGGATTAAGGTTACTGTATACAAACCTAACAGCAGAGATATTGACCAATAATACAATTTCTAAACCTTTTAATTTACAACGCTCAACCAGGCAAGGCTGCCCCTTGTCTCCTCTGCTTTTTACTCTAGCAATAGCTAACAGTAGAACCTCTCGCGATCGCAGTAAGGACACGTAGGAATATATCCGGCATCAGGATTTGGGACATAGAGCATCATATAGCATTATATGCTGATGATATATTTTTTTTCTTAACAAACCTGAGGGATAGTATTCCAAATTTTGGTGAGTTTTCCGGATATAGAATAAACAAATCTAAGTGAGTACTGTTATTCCTAAATGAAGAAGAAAGACGCAATCCCAAACTAAATACACAGTTTATGGCTGCGAAAGATGGATTTAAATATCTGGGTATTAAGATTGCCCCAAAACTTGGCGACATTGTTCCTATAAACTATAACCCCCTCGTAGATGAAGTGACAGAAAAGTTGGACCGGTGTCAGATTTGCCCATAAAGCACTAGATATATTCCTCAGATATCAAGACACTGAAAAACAGACAAGAAACCCTTTTGTTAAAAATACAAGTCAGTGTGGTATGCAGCACATAACTTTGTTGACGAAGCATTAACTTTGTCTCAATTTACTCCTATCTGGGGCAACAGACAATTCAAACCTGGTAGAATGGATGGGGCATTCAAATTATGGGCAGAGAAGGGAATTGGGACTGTTTCAGATCTTTATTCTGAAGGTACCTTTCTCAGATTTGACCAGCTTTGTCATAAATACAGAGTCCCTCAAAAACATTTTTATAAATATTTGCAACTAAGGAGTTTTATAGAATCAAAATGTAAGGAATTCATGGCCATACCCCCGCTATCGATTATTGAGGAAACAGTGATTAATAATATGAATGGTAAAAAACATATATCTAGATTCTACAATCTTTTAGTGGAGCACTCAACAGAATCAGCATCAGATAAATTAAATGCGTGGAGAACAGACACACAAGAAAATATTAGTGAAGAAGATTGGAGAAGAGCATGTTTAAAAGCTCAACAGATTTTCAATTAACACAAGGTTAAAATTATTCAGTATAAATGGTTAATGAGGATTTATATAACCTCAGCAAAACTTCACCATATCTCCCCTAACATCTTGGATGTTTGTGTTAAATGTCTGAATGAAAAGGGAACTTTGATTCACTGCTTATGGGAATGCTCTAAGATTCGGGTATTTTGGGAAAATGTAGTTAAATGTTTAGCAGGGATGGTTAAGTGTAACATTCCTCTGACGTCAACAATCTGTATACTTGGAATATACCCCAAAGACTCCATCAGAACAACGAAGCAATCGGAGATGGTTGACTTTGGACTTCTCCATGCAAGGAGAGTGATTGCATTATATTGGAAAAATGTAGACCCACCATCACTGGCAGTATGGAAGAAGGAGTTGATGACTTGTCTTGGACTGGAGAGATTGACATACATTGTTTTGATGATGTGATGTTGTGATGTAATGAAACAGATAACAGACTGAATAACAGGTTCACTTAAATAAAAAATATTGTAAAAAAAAAAAAAAATTGGAATATTAATCAATAACTTCATAACATCGGTTTGTCTTCATGGTGCCTTCATGTACATCTTGGTAACTCAGATATCAAATAATAATCTCTTCTAAGATACATATGCAGATTTAGAAAAGTCATTAAAGAAACAAATCAATGTTTTCTGAAAATTCAACCTGATTTCTTGTTCTACATGTTCCCATCTACTTCTGGGGTGATTTTCAAGTTATTTTACTGTACCATTTTCTAATAAAGTGATGCTAAAATCATAGACAATGTATTGTGACAAAATTCATTAAAAAAAACAAATGAAATTGTTTTCTGACAACTCCAGGACATTCATTTGGGCCTTTGTCCAGTGACATTCCCTGATCTCTGTCTCTCACTCTCTTTCTTTCCTTTTTTATAATTGAGTTTCATTTCACCATTTTTGAACAAGTATCAGGTGGAGTTGTCAGAAAACAATTTCATTTGTTTTTTTAATACATTTTCTAATCTGACTATGTCGCCATATATTGTGTATGATTTCAGCATGAGACTATTCGAAAATGGTACAGTAAAATAACTTGAAATACACCCCAGAAGTAGCTGGGGACATTTGATTTGATTTGTTTATTTAATGACTTTTCTAAATCTGCATATGTATCTTAGAAAAGAGATTATTATTTGATTTCTGAGTTTCCGAGGTGCACTTGAAGGCACCATAAAGACGCTTTACCATACAAACTGATGTAGTCCGGCACTAGATTTTAAAGTGTAGAAAGCGTTACCACAGTACTGTATCATATTAAAGTTATTGATTAATATTCCTAATAAAAAATCCCAGAAATTATAAAAAGTCCTAGTAAACACTAATGTTGTTGGAGTGGCTTCGAGGATGGCTTGTTGTGATGAACGTTAGGTTGTAGCTCGTCGTGATGAACGTTAGGTTGTAGCTCGTCGTGATGAACGTTAGGTTGTAGTGTAGCTCGTCGTGATGAACGTTTGGTTGTAGCTCGTCGTGATGAACGTTAGGTTGTAGCTCGTCGTGATGAACGTTAGGTTGTAGCTCGTCGTGATGAACGTTAGGTTGTAGCTCGTCGTGATGAACGTTAGGTTGTAGCTCGTCGTGATGAACGTTAGGTTGTAGCTCGTCGTGATGAACGTTAGGTTGTAGCTTGTTGTGATGAACGTGAGGTTGTAGCTCATTGTGATGAACGTGAGGTTGTAGCTCATTGTGATGAACATTAGGTTGTAGCTCGTTTTGGTGAACATTAGGTTGTAGCTCGTTGTCTGTCTTATCACGATTGAAAATATGTGTGTTTTGTGTTTTAACAACGTTTTAATTAAGAGTTATTGATCCCGGAAGTGGAAGTGCCAATATCTTTCTAACTTTACTGAAGTGCAGTGGCCAATGAGGCACCTTTCCTTATCTCGTAATTACGAGATCCTGATCCTGATTAAGCCCATGATGTAATTGCATACGAATCACAGTGAGTTATGATCGCAAATCTGACTAGATCGAAGCCACACCTTCAAATGTCCCTTGAATGTTAATATACTGGGACTCTCTCTAATTGAAGTGGGTAGGCTGTTACACAGTATACTACCTCTATATGATAGGACATTTTGGCCAAATGTAGTTTGTCGAAGAGGAACCTCACAGTCACCTCTGGCAGAGGCTCTGGTGACTTCAGCAGTGGAGTGGCTAACTACCCTCAGTTTAATATTATCATTTAGTGGTGGTGGTGCCAGTCCATGAAGGACATCAGACAAGCTATTTTAAACTTCTTAACATTTTCAAAACTTAGCAATTTATACTTGGGGAGAATGCTACAGTAGTGATATGAGAATGGCTTTTTGGCTATAACTTGAACCGCTTTTTCATATAAGGATTCAATTGGTTTGAGTTCAGTGGCTCCAGAAAAAGACCAACTTGTTATACAGTAATTTATGTGTAAAAAATATCATTGAGTAAAGGAACATTAAAGCAGCACTACCATTTAGAGATGGTCTTATCTGTCTAAAGTTACTCAGGTTAAATTTAATGGTGTTTGATATTTTTATGATGTGGCTCCTAAAAGACAGGGTCGAATCCAAAATGACACCTAGGTATTTGTATTCTTGAACCAGTGGTAGTTCGTCATCATCCAAAAATATATTGGAATGTGTAATTTTAGTTGCATGCTTAGAGAACATCATTTTTTTGTGTGTGTTTAACAGCAGGCAAGATCTCCAAAGCCAGTCCTGTATATGGGCCAACTCAGAGGTAAGAATACGGGCAGCTTCAGCCATGGTTTTCGCTGGAATAAAAACAACTGTATCATCTGCATACATTTGAATACAGACATTTCTACATATGTCAGGAAGATCATTAATATATAAAGAAAATAAAACGGGTCCAAGTACAGAACCTCGAGGGACCCCTACTGGACCTTTCAACTTTCTCCATCACGACACCATTTGCTTATCTTGAAAGACAGGAGAAGGGCTTGGCACAGTAGAAGTAGATGGTGTATTGGAGCTTGATGGAGGTGAAAAAGGAGAATTGACAGTATGCAAACCTGAAGTACAACCTATCAACAAAGATCCCACATGCAAACTGTTAGCATCAATAGGTGCTGTATCAATAGTTTCCATGTCATTTTGTTGTCCAGTTCAATCTATGAACTACTCAATAACAACATGAATCATTTATCAACCAGGTGGCCTTATCAAATGATCTGTCAATATCTCTTTTTTCAAATTCTGACTCACTGTCCCTTTTTCTTTACACTTGGTTGGCAAGGCGGAGGGGGGCGGCAGACAGACTGATCCCAGGTGGCAAAGGGTTAGGGCACAAATGTGGCCAGAACCGAAAAAAACTCTGAACTATTATATTAAAGTTTAACAAAATCAAAATCTCTCTCAACGAGGAAAAACAGAAGGCTATGAAAACATTAACTTAAGGAGCTCAAATGAGGCTGAAAAAACACTAGGCTAAGCACAAAGAATCAAAAGGCTAGGCTAGAGGAAGAAAAAACAAAAACACACTAGAGCAATAATGCTGTGGCTGAGGGCTATGAACTAAGCTTTGGTGAACACTACGAGAGACAAAACACTTCGGCACGGGACAAAGGAAGACGCAGACAATATATACACAGGGTAATGGGGAACAGGTGAAAACAATCAGGGCGGGGAAGACAATCAGACCGGTGACACGAGGAAGGGCAAGTAACCTGAAACGAGAGGAGAGTTCTCTTTCAAAATAAAACAGGAAATGACAAGACAAAACAAAAACCCAGCTTGACCTTACCGCATTGTGACAATTCGCAAAGAACAGATACAAGAAAGTCCTTAAAAGTTTTCATTCCAAATAATATTGATAGGTAAAACTGATAATAAATGTATTATCAACCCATTGCAATGTAGCATTTCCTGCCCAGCTGAGAAATTTCAAGCAAATTTTCAAACAGCACAATGTTAATGTTAATGTTACTTAACGTTTCATTATTTGGGTTATTGGCCTGTTGCTTTGTGCCATGTTTTGATCCCCCAGATGCTGAACAATCTGTGGACGCAACCTATCAGCAGCATCCACATTCTACTTGTTCAATGATTTGTTGTGAACTGTAGACCTCCAATTTTCCTTTGCTGTCATCCAACTAACTGTTCATTCATTCCTATCCAGTGTCCTCCCAGCTGTTCTGATTGTTCCTGTGCCTGGGTGGAGTAACAATATATACAGGTTCATCATTTCTGATCAACAAGCCTAATTTCTCTTCAGAGGTTCTATTATTTTAAAAATGGTTGTGACTGGTCACGTATATATTGCCAATATCCAAAAAACATATCTAACATATACATATCTAAAGCTCCAGAAACACTTCAAGAGGCTGTCATTGTCACTTGCCCTTTACCATGTGTGTATTCTTTCTGTGATGGCAGCTATTTGCTTTGCTGCAGTGATGAAAAGGTTATGTCTGATTACCTTCCATTTCTTTGGCTTTATGGAGCTTCCTCTTGTCAGCCTAGCTATGATTGCGTTTTTATCTTCACAGTTGGAGAGGTGAGGTTCTTTTGAGAACTGGGCTGTTAAGTTTGTTGACTTGACAATGAACCCAGGTGGAACAAGCTGCAAGACAGGCTGCACAGCTCAGATAGTAAAGGTGGTGATTTTCATCATTTCAAGGATAGAGGAAATTCTATTCGCTTTCACAGCCCAAACAGGGACATTACAATACGCTTCGAGTCCAGAAATGAGCGGAAGGACTGAGCACACCAAAGGAGAGATTTTCAAGCTGAACGTTTCACAGATTTGAGAAAACAACTTCTTCATCCTGCTGCATCCTCTACATTAATGCGCCTGATATAGTCTAACATGGAACACACACACACACACACAGACACACACACACACACACACACACACACACACACGGCATAAAAACATACATAACAAAACAACATACTCAGCACAACACAACACAGTAAATTGCACAAAATTTACCTAAAAGTTTTTTTTAAGATTATTTCTTTGGCCTTGTCAAGTTTTTAATTAATTAATGTATTTATTTTTTGATAGAGACAGCAGAAGAGTGACAGGAATGTGGGGGGAGAGAGAGATGGGAAATGACATGTGGGAAAGAACCACAGGTCGGATTCAAACCCTGGGCTGCCACAGCAAGGACTGAGCCATCACACATGGGGCGGCTGCTCTACCAACTAAGCTAAACTGCCCCATAATCATGCCAACTTACCAAGAAATTTATTAGAAACTTATATAGTATTCGTATCATAGAGTCTTAAACTGTGATATCATGACGTACTATGTGGATCAATAGGGCATGACTGTTACTGTTAATACTGATTCAGCAGAAGATCTGAGTTACAGGAAGGCATGGAAAGTGTTTTCTAATGTTTCAAAGATCAGATTCAACTCTTTATGGTTAAACTGCAGAGCTCTTTCATGAACGTGCATAATGCTGTGTGCTGACATCAGTCAAACTGATCAGGAGGTACGGGTTATTGGCTTTTGCAAGTTGAGATACAGCAGGAGAAAAAGCTGCTGACCTACAGTGTTTCAGTAATTGAAAAGAGTTTTTATGATCCTGTGAAGTTTTGTGAGAGCATCTTACTTGTGGCTTTTGTCCAGGTTCTCCATCATCTTTCAGATAAGCCATGAGTGAAATGTATTCCAGCAGTCAAACTGAACTTTGTTTGATTTTTTTCACTATATTGTGAGTGCATGTTTTATTTTGTCTTTTTTCATGTGTTAGAAGCTTAATGCTAAAAATGCCAGTCCACCTCAAAAGTTTCACAAAAAAAAAGGTAAAGGGTAGATTCCACTGGGCATGGCTGCCACTGGCAGCCACTGGAGCTGATTGTGGCCAGTCTTGGCAATCTTGTGATCCCACCAGAAGTGCTGCAGCATGTTCAAATGTAACAACCCATTGTAAAAACACAAACCAAAGAAAAATGTCAAATCTGAGCTAATTAAATATCTGGCAGGCAAAACCCTCCACTTCCGAAGAGCTCCTAGTGGAGCATGGAGCCTCGGGCAGGACAAACCAAAACAGCTTTAGAGTCTTGCCTGGTGGTATTTAGGGATATGAGGCTGTTCAAGGTAATAAATATAATTACAAGCCGTTTGTCACAGCATCCGTTTGTACAGAAAATGGTCCTATAATGCCACAGAAGAAGAATGTCAGGTTCAGACAGACAACTGGACCGACAGAGCAGATCAGAGACTGACAGGTGTAGTGAGGCGGTTTATTGACAGTCTGGATACGGTACACAAAAGGCAGTCAGCGGGGCAGAAGTACAAAATCACGAGGCAGGAGGAAAGTCCAAGAACAGGCAAAGGTCAAGAATCCAGAACACGGAGCAGACAGGCAGAAGTACAGGACGCTAGGCAAAACGGGTCGAACAAACAGGGTTGGTACACGAGGAAACAATGATGAAAACGCCAGAGAGCTACTCACAAGGATGAAGACAATCTAACAAGGACACACTGGGAGAGACAGGCTTAAATACACATGAGGGGAGGAGCAAACGAGACACAGGTGAAAACAATAGGCAATCACAGGGAGTAAAGACACACAGGCTGTGTCCGAAATCACTCACTCATTCCCTACTCCCTACTCCCTACATAGGGAACTAAATGTAGTGGACTATATAGTGAGCTTAACAGAAGAAATGTTCGGACACTTTCGGACACTTCTCTTGGCGCCGGTAATTACGTCATTGCTGTCGCATAATTAAAACGTACCACATTAATGTCGTCTCACGTAATACTTGTCCATTTACTACTGCATTGTTATTAAATTACAGTCTTTTGATTACTGTCCTGTACGTTTTATTTTTGTGTTTTGTTTTCTATATTTGCATATTTTTATATTTTGGCTCTTTAGTAACAGAAAGTTACAGTGTAATCTACTGCAATGTTTAATTATATGCTGTTCGTTTTACACTTTTTTTTAAATGAACGTAGAAAGCAATTTTGCCTAGTTTTGAAATGTGTAATAAAATAAACAATATAAAATAAAATAAAATAGTTTGTGTTTAATCAATAATTAAATTATTGATGATCAGGAGGAGAACTAGAATAGTGAGAGGGAGAGAGAAAGGAGAAGATGCGCTGCTCTTCTAAGACTAGCAAGACGTCGTCAAATTAGCGCCTTTTTAATTAGAGTAAATATTTCTTTAATTAATTTAATAAACCATCCTCCGTCAAACTACACCCCCTGCTGACTCCCGTCCATCTGCCATATTTATGTTCCTTTCCGCGCCCAGAGAACTTCTGGCAATGCATGATGGGATATCTTGCTTCGGTTAGGGACCATCAGATGTTCACTACATTTCGCGGTGAATTGTGGGATACATTCAGTGCACTATATAGTGGACACTAAACATTCGGACACCACTACAAAATGGCGTGGTCACTATATAGTGCACTATATAGTGGTTAGGGAGTGATTTCGGACACAGCCTAAGAATGAACACAAAAAGGAAGTGAGGGAAACCAAAATAAAACAGGAAGTCTACCCACAAACTAAAAGCCTGACAAAGAAGAGTGAAAGCTTAGATATTTTACTCCTAAGATGTAAAACAGCTGTCAGCTGAATGCATCGTGGTCACACCATTACTGAGTGTTATGTGAGAGTTTTCTTGTTATACCTCAGCCTTCTATTGCAGGATGACGTTTGCAGCTTACATCTTACAATGGTGTAGTAATGGAAAGTTTGTCACACTGTGAGACGTTACTGAGTCAGTGTATGAGTGTCAACTTAGTCATAATTCATAAATCATAATTTTAAAACCCTAAATTTTTACAGTAATTCTTCTGTTTAAAAAATAGTGTAAAAAAACAAGCAAACAGTAAAATTAAAGTCATTATCTGTAAATTAACAACCTGTTATTTTATGTGTTATTCCAATAATGACAAACTACAGTTATTAGTTAACCCTGACCCAGCGTAACTTACTTGACTGTCTGGGGACACCACCCTGAATGCTGAGCAAAACTTATTCAGACTGTTGTTCTAGGTAGTATATTGAATAAGTTTGTGTTCAAACTCATACTTACTCATTTATATTACAATTGTAACAGACTACGTCTATGTATGAAAGAACTTACTGCTCTATTCCCCTCAGACGTAGAGGCCCATAGTCTGCTCTGTAGATAGATTACACAGGTTCAAGACAGGCTGGTGGTCAACCATGCATGTTGGAGGGCTGGAACCTGCAGTCTTCCCGTAACCTAATACATTGGAAACGGTAAATCACATTAGATTATAGAAATTATGAAAATTATGAAGTACACAGGTTAGAGAATGCAACCATGTATTCAAGTTTTTCATGTCAATAAGTATATATTATCTACACCTCAATATCTGGTAAACATACACGTGAGGTTTCAGACAGACGGGCTTCCCCCCCTCCGTTAACTTACAATCCCTCTGACCTCACCAAATACTACAATGAAACACTCTCCTCTTGTCTCAATCAGCTAGCCCCCATCAAAACTAAAACTATCTCCTTCACCCATTCTGCCCCCTGGTACACTCCTGAACTGCATAAAATGAAATCACGAAAACGACAACTTGAAAGACTCCACAAGAAAACCGGTTTAACTGTCCATCTTCAAGCCTATACAGATTACCTTCAGCAGTACAAAGATGCTCTCAGTGCTGCCCGGTCAACTTACTACTCCCACCTCATACACTCAGGCTCCACCAACCCCTGTTTTGTATGGTAAATAAACTCCTCAAGCCCAGCAACAACACCTCCAACTCATTCACCATTGACAAATGCAACTCCTTTCTTTCATTCTTCCAAACAAAAATCAACACCATTTATAACGACCTGTCCTCCTCTTCTGCCCCCACGGCCTGCACTCCTTCACCTCCTCTCCGCATACTCGGGCCACCTCACCGTCCTTATCCTCCTGGACCTCACTGCAGCTTTCGACACCTTAAACTACACCATTCTCCTCTCCCGCCTTGAGTCCTTCCTCAGCATTACTGGCACTGCACGTTCCTGGCTCAAATCATACCTTACAGACCGACAACAATTCATCTACATCAACAACTGCACCTCCTCCACTCTTCCTCTGTCCCAAGGCGTCCCCCAGGGTTCGGTGCTTGGTTCTCTCCTCTTCTTACTCTACCTGCTCCCTCTTGGCAACATCATTTGCCACAATGGTCTTTATTTCCACTGTTATGCCGATGATGTCCAGCTTTATATCTCCACCAACTCCATCACCCCCCCCGCGCCGCCACTCACTTCACTCTCTCCAACTGCCTCGCCGACATCAAATCCTGGATGCAGACCAACTTTTTCAAACTAAACTGTGACAAATCAGACATGATCATCATCGGCCCCAAATCCCTCAGCAAAACTGCACACTGCTTCCGCCTCAACATTGACAACTCCACCCTGTCTCTATCCCCCCACAGTCGCAATCTTGGTGTCATCTTTGACAATAACCTCTCCTCTAAACATTACATAAACCAAATGACCAGAACTGCCTTCTTCCATCTCAAGAACATAGCCCGACTTCGTCCATCACTCTACTTCCCCGCTGCTGTAACCCTCATTTACGCCTTCATTACTCCCAGCATCCTCTATGGCACACCATCCAAAACAAAAAAAAAACTACAGTACATCCAAAACGCTGCTCGTCTGTTCACCCACACCCGCACCCGTGATCACGTCACTGCAGTCCTCCAGAAACTCCACTGGCTCCCAGTTCTACAGTGTATTCAGTTCAAAATCCTCCTCCTCACACACAAAGCCCTCGCTTGCATGCACCACGGCAGTTGCTGCTGTTATGGGCATTTGTTTTTATTTTATAAATCAGTCATTGTTGTATTACACTCGATGGAAGTAACATTTCTTTTACATAATTAAATCATCTAAATAATAAATCTTAAATAATCTCTCAACCATTGTTAGTGTGTGGCGCAGCTGCCGGTACCTGATGCTGTTAAATGTCCTAAGGCCCTAAGCTACCCCCTCCTGAAGCTGCCACCTTACCGTGGTGGAGGGGTTTGTGTGTTCCAATGATCCTAGGAGCTATGTTGTCAGGGGCTTTATGCCCCTGGTAGGGTCACCCAAGGCAAACAGGTCCTAGGTGAGGGTCCAGACAAAGCGCAGCTCAACCTCTCCTGATGAAATGACAACGGATGGATCCAAGTTTCCCTTGCCCGGACGCGGGTCACCGGGGCCCCCCCCTGGAGCCAGGCCTGGGGGTGGGGCTCGTTGGCGAGGTTGAGAGGTACCGGCTAGATATAGTCGGGCTCGCCTCGACGCACAGCGTGGGTTCCGGAACCAGTTTCCTTGAGAGGGGCTGGACGCTCTACCACTCTGGAGTTGCCCCGGCGAGAGGCGCAGAGCGGGGGTGGGACTGCTTGTTTCCCCTTGGCTCAGCGCCTGTACGTTGGGGTTCACCCCGGTGGACGAGAGGGTAGCCTCCCTTCGCCTTCGGGTGGGGGGATGGGTCCTGACTGTTGTCTGTGCTTATGCACCGAATGGCAGTTCAGAGTACCGACCCTTTTTGGAGTCTTTGGAGGGGGTGCTGGAGAGCGCTCCCTCTGGGGACTCCCTCGTCCTCCTGGGGGACTTGCTCACGTGGGCGGCGACAGTGAGACTTGGAGGGGCTTGATTGGGAGGAACGGCCCCCCTGATCTGAACCCGAGTGGTGTTCTGTTATTGGACTTCTGTGCACGTCATGGATTGTCCATAACGAACACCATGTTCAAGCATAAGGGTGTCCACATGTGCACTTGGCACCAGGATGCCCTCGGCCGTAGTTCGATGATCGACTTTGTGGTCGTGTCGTCGGACTTGCGGCCAGATGTTTTGGACACTCGGGTGAAGAGAGGGGCGGAGCTGTCAACTGATCACCACCTGGTGGTGAGTTGGCTCCGATGGTGGGGGAGGATGGCAGTCAGACCTGGCAGGCCCAAACGTTCTGTGCGGGTTTGTTGGGAACGTCTGGCTGAATCTCCTGTCAGAAAGAGTTTCAACTCCCACCTCCGGGAGAGCTTCACTCATGTCCCGGGGGAGGCAGGGGACATTGAGTACAAGTGGACCTTGTTCCGTTCCTCCATTGTCGAGGCGGCCGACCGGAGCTGTGGCCGTAAGGTGGTCGGTGCCTGTCGTGGCGGTGGCCCCCGAACCCACTGGTGGACCCGGCGGTGAGGGATGCCGTCAAGCTGAAGAAGGAGGCCTACAGAACCTTTTTGGCCTGTGGGAGTCCTGAGGCAGCTGACGGTTATCGACATGCCAAGCGGAATGCGGCCTTGGCGGTTGCGGAGGCAAAAACTCGGGCGTGGGAGGAGTTCAGTGAGGCCATGGAGAGCGACTTTCGAACGGCTTCGAGGAGGTTCTGGACCACCATCCGGCGGCTCAGGCGGGGGGAGCAGTGCACTATCAACACTGTGCTCAGTGGGGTTCAGTGTTCGGTGTGCTGCTGACCTCGACTGGGGACGTCTTGGGTCGGTGGAGGGAATACTTCGAAGACCTCCTCAATCCCACCAGCACGTCTTCCGTTGAGGAGGCAGAGTCTGGGGACCCCGTGGTGGTCTCGCCCATCTCTGGGGCTGAGGTCGCTGAGGTAGTCAAAAACTCCTCGGTGGCAAGGCCCCGAGGGTGGATGAGGTCCGCCCGGAGTTCCTCAAGGCTCTGGATGTTGTGGGGCTGTCTTGGTTGACACATCTCTGCAACATCGCGTGGACATCTGGGGCAGTGCCTCTGGACTGGCAGACCGGGGTGGTGGTTCCCCTCTTCAAAAACGGGGACCGGAGGATGTGTTCCATCTATGGGTGGATCACACTCCTCAGCCTCCCCGGGAAGGTCTTTTCGGGGGTCCTGGAGAGGAGGGTCCGCAAGATTGTCGAACCTCTGATCCAGGAGGAGCAGTGTGGTTTTCGTCCTGGCCGTGGAACTGTGGACCAGCTCTATACCCTTAGCGCGGCCCTGGAGGGTGCATGGGAGTTCGCCCAACCAGTCTACATGTGTTTTGTGGACCTGGAGAAGGCGTTCGACCGTGTCCCTCGGGAGGTCCTGTGGGGGGTGCTCCGGGAGTATGGGGTTCCGGACCCATTGATACGGGCTATCCGGTCCCTTTACTCTCGGTGCCAGAGCTTGGTCCGCATTGCCGGCAGTAAGTCGGACCTGTTTCCCGTGGGAGTTGGACTCCGCCAGGGCTGCCCTTTGTCACCGGTTCTGTTCATACCATTTATGGACAGGATTTCTAGGCGCAGCCAGGGCGTCGAGGGGCTGCGATTCTGTGGCCTTAGGATTGGGTCGCTGCTTTTTGCGGACGATCTAGTCTTGTTGGCTTCATCGGATCGTGACCTTCAGCTCTCTCTGGAGCGGTTTGCAGCCGAGTGTGAAGCGGCTGGGATGAGAATCAGCACCTCCAAATCCGAGGCCATGGTTCTCAGCCGGAAAAGGGTGGAGTGCAGTCTCCAGGTCGGGGATGAGATCCTGCCTCAAGTGGAGGAGTTCAAGTATCTCGGGGTCTTGTTCACGAGTGAGGGAAGGATGGAACGGGAGATCGACCGGCGGATCGGTGCTGCTTCTGCAGTGATGCGGACTCTGCACCGGTCCGTCGTGGTGAAGAAGGAGCTGAGCCGAAAGGTGAAGCTCTCGATTTACCAGTCGATCTACGTTCCTACCCTCACCTATGGTCACGAGCTTTGGGTAGTGACCAAAAGAATAAGATCGCGAATACAAGCGGCCGAAATGAGCTTCCTTCGCAGGGTGGCTGGGGTCTCCCTTAGAGATAGGGTGAGAAGCTCGGCCATCCGCGAGGAGCTCAGAGTAGAACCGCTGCTCCTCCGCATCGAGAGGAACCAGTTGAGGTGGCTCGGGCATCTCGTGAGGATGCCTCCTGGACGTCTCCCTGGTGAGATGTTCCGGGCACATCCCTCCGGGAGGCGGCCCCGGGGAAGACCCAGGACACGCTGGAGGGACTACGTCTCTCGGCTGGCCTGGGAACGCCTTGTGGTCCCCCTGGGAGAGTTGGCAGAAGTGGCTGGGGAGAGGGAAGTCTGGGTCTCCCTGCTGAAGCTGCTGCCCCCGCGACTCAAGGATAAAGCGGAAGAAGACGAACGAACGAACAGTTTTCACCAAAATTAAAAAATCTGACAAAAATGATATTGAGTAAGGTGAAAGCATTAACATGCAACGATGAGCTACTTTTATAAATGATTCCACTGTGCATGAACGTTTGATCAACCATGAACACATATAGGCTCATAACACAGTTCATAAGCAGGTTAATAAGGTCCAATAAAAGTTGAGTAAAGTTAATTTAAGAGTTATTACAGGCCAGGCTTAGAATGTGACATTTAAATAAACGAAGGATGAATAAAGGTTGAAGACTGTTCTAGTAAGTAAGCACTGATGAAACGCTTGAATTCACAGAGGAGGGACGACAGCCGCTAGTCACATGTCACGGTGGCTTAGTGATGTCATCACAGAGGATTTCTGGGTATTGGAGTTGACTGCAGTGATGCTTTAAAGGAACAACATGTAACTATGTGTAACACTGACATCTCGTGGTTACAACGTGTACTGCAGTTCACATTTCAAACCCTGGAGAGTCGTCTCCTCCTCCACAGACTGAACCTTCACGAGTTCAACATGTTTTATTTCACACTGAGGTTCAAACCGAGGTTCGATAATAATAATAATAAAATAGATTTCATTACATTTTCAGTGCAAATCATTGTTTTAATTTATGGTGGTCATTTACACTTAAAGCTCAAACTATGAATTGACATCAGTTTTGACAACTTATTAATCAAGAGGCCAAACATTTGAATATGTTTGGGACAAAACAAGGAAAGTTAAAACACCACTGATACAGAAGATGAATCGGTGACATCATTTGTGAGTCCACAGAAGATCTCTGTTGGTTTGGTAAACTCACTGGCATCCCCTCACATCACTGTGAAGGTTGATTGACTTTAGTTCAGTGCACTTGGAGAGGTTGGAGTTGTCTCCATCAAGGCTCGGGCGGGACGTAATCCTGCGGGTGGTTTCCTTCACGGAGGCGTCCGAAACAGCCGAGCAGCAAGTCCACCGCCGTGCTGACCGTGGACCGGACGCCCTCTTCGGTCTGAGCCCGCAGAGGGTTCACCTCCACCATGTCCACCGCGGACAGGAGACCTGCAGGACGAGTAACTCAGATTTAGTCCATGGATCCACCCGGATGATCTAAAACAGTCTGTAATAATAATAATCTGTCTAAAGACAGCTGCCCCACACAGAGGCAGCTGTTCAGACATGTTGACAGATTAATTCAGAAAAAGACGAGCCATCACGTGTTTCGACTCGTACCTGTGTGACGGATCTGTTCAGTGATGTAGATCCCATCTCTGTAGGTGAGCCCACCGACTACAGGTGTCCCGGTCGCCGGGGTAACGGTGGGGTCGATGGCATCGACATCGTAGCTCAGGTGGATCGGGTTATTCCCTCTGTTCGAAACACAGAAACACATTTAACTTTTACTGTGACTGACTGCATTCAGGACAACATGATCAGGAGGTGGAGCTCACCTGGTACAAAGGTAGTCACACGTCTCCTCCATAACTTTGCCAATCCCAAGTCGATCCACCTCGGTCATGGAGAACACCTTCACGCCCAGAAACTTCAGGAAGTAACTGTGAAAATAAAAGAGAAACCTTCCTGTAGAAATGCCACGTGTTAGCTCGTCTGTGTTTAAAATGCAAGCACACTTTGAAGATGCTCGACTCAGGAGGCTCAGAAACGTACTGCTCTCCTGGGTCCACGTCTCTCAGCCCGATGTAGACGAGATCTCTGGCTGACAGACAAGGCTTGAGCCAAGAGAAGTTTGGCAAGGCAGGAACCTGTCGACACGAAGAACAACGACATCTAAAAATTCAACCGATGCAAATCCCTCAGGACCGATTTATTCCATGTTAGAGCGATTCACAGTCGGTATTCATCACTATTGTGTTGTGTAGTTTCTCTAAAGTTACGTTTAGTTTTTCAGTCGATTCAGATGAAAAGGTATATTTTTATATTTTTATTACAAAACAAGAGTTCGTTATGGAAACATCCACTGGTCTGAAGCAGCACTGCCGTCGTCGTGGATCAGATTTCTTTCCCAGTGAACTCCACCTTCATACAGACGGTACATCACTCTGTGGTTTGTGGTATAAATCAGGACCGACCTTTGACTGCAGCTCGTGGAGGAGGAAAGAAACAGGCTGTCCGTGCATGTTTCCCGTGGTCGTGGTCAGCGGTGTGTTGATGTCAGCGTGAGCGTCGACCCACACGACGCTCAGCTGCCCGACCGCCGCCGAGTGACCGTGGATGGATCCGATCGCCAGACTGAGGAGCATGTGACGAACCACGAGAGAGAGAATACAATGATGTATTATACAAAAAGTAGCTGGTCTGATTGTTCATCTAGACATCTGGAATCATCACGTTACAGACACGAAGCTGTTCTCGAACCTTTTCCTGTATGAATGCAAAGAAACATTCAGATTCATGTTTTTACACGTGAGCGCTAACTGGACTCAGCGATGGCCGATCACTCATCTGTGTGTCCTGCTCGTGGATGATTGACAGACCGTGATGTGTCCGTCGTGACTGGAGACCAAAGTCAACAATCGCCCATTCAAATATTTACAACATTAAAGCAGAGTGTGTTTTATCTTCTACTGTGACGGGACTCTGTACTTTAGTACATGCTACTCTAAACTTCCACTCCACTACGAATGTTTGACACTTGTACCAACTTATTACATAAAAAACTCATAATATGAAGCAGTACTATTCTACTAATGTACCCAGTAGTACACTCAGTATCTAAAATTGGCTCCACGTTCAGCTGATTTTGCAGTAATGAACACAGTTATGAATTTTATATTTTATTTTGGTAATAAAGCCAAAATCTGAGACACTGGACCTTTAAGTACATTTAACTAATTACTGATAATACTTGAAGTAACCTGTGGTCTCACCTGTGGTCTCCGCCCAGCATCACTGTGGTGTGTCCGTCCTTCTTCACGGCCTTCACCGCCTCTGACAGCCTCTGGTTGGCGCTGCCGACCGCCCGAACATTTTTCACCTGGCCGACCGGCTCGTCGTCCGGAAACTCGTCAAACGTCAAGTTACCATAATCTTTGGCTTCACAGCCTGCAGACACAAACACAGAGACCTGTGAGATCACAGCACAGAGGTGACACATCAACACGATCGCTCCGATCACACGTGGACATCACATCATTTTTACATTTTTAACGTGAAACTACTGAAGCTGTCAGACCTATTAAAGAAAAGTCACTTTGTTCAAACATGAATGCTCTCTGTGTGAACATTAACTGTCAGTGTCAGATCGTCTGTGTGGAAATGTTTCACGCGGAAATAAGTGACTCATGAAACTTCTCTGTGAAAACAAGAAAGCACAGAAGTTTAGGCAACGACAACAGGAGTCAGTGTTAAACCTGAACACAGTCACGACAGCAGTGTTAAACCTGAACACAGTCACGACAGCAGTGTTAAACCTGAACACAGTCACGACAGCAGTGTTAAACCTGAACACAGTCATGACAGCAGTGTTAAACCTGAACACAGTCACGACAGCAGTGTTAAACCTGAACACAGTCACGACAGCAGTGTTAAACCTGAACACAGTCACGACAGCAGTGTTAAACCTGAACACAGTCACGACAGCAGTGTTAAACCTGAACACAGTCACGACAGCAGTGTTAAACCTGAACACAGTCACGACAGCAGTGTTAAACCTGAACACAGTCACGACAGCAGTGTTAAACCTGAACACAGTCACGACAGCAGTGTTAAACCTGAACACAGTCACGACAGCAGTGTTAAACCTGAACACAGTCACACTCTGTAACTAGTAAAAACAAAGGAGGCTATTATGACGAATGATTCAAGTCTCAAGTTATTACACACACACACACACACACACACACACACACACACACACACACACACACACACACACACACACACACACACACACACACACATTACCAGAGTGTGTTATGATTTAACGTCCCCGGTTAGTTTCAGTGTTTGTGAATGTGTAACGACGCTCAGGTCCACAGTTAGACAGGTTCACGAGTACACACACATACATAAGTTATCCAATTATTGTTATCATGTTATTATCATATTATAATTATTATTGTTTTTATCACATTATAATTATTATTATTATTTTTATCACATTATAATTATTATTATTATTATTGTCACATTATAATTATTGTCATTGCCGTCCTGTCAGTGCTTCTGTTTCTTGTTAATCCTTCACCACGTCATCAAATGTCTGCACAAATAACGAGCACTGGAAAGTAACTGAGTACATTCACTGAGAGTAATCGAGTACATTCGCTGAAGTATAACTTCAAGGTACTCGTACTTTACTTGAGTATTTTGTACTTTTTACTCCACTACATTTATCTTTAGTTATCTTAGTAATTAACACACACACACGCACACACGCACACACACACACACACACACACACCTTGCTCCTGTAGTTTTTGCAGCAGTCCAGCTGTTCGGATCAGGTCCGGTCCTTTCTCCACTCCACCTCGAGGCTGCAGCGCAAGAAGAAGAGTTACAGCTGACACACACACACACACACACACACACACACACACACACACACACACACACACACACCTGTCCCTTAGAGAAAGGTGCTCCGATGATCCCCACCGTCGGCGCGCGCTGAGGATGATGATGATGAAGACTGCGTCTGTTGACGGTCAGCGCGAGCTGCTGCAGCTTCCTCGCGCTCCTCATGCTGGCTGATCGGTACACACACACACACACACACACACACACACACACACACTCACTCCTAAATACACTCCGTGACGTCACGGATGAGTTCATAAGCAGCTGGTTTGTTCAAACAGAAGAAGAGTTCATATGCAAATGAGCTCGGTCGGACAGTGTCACGTGCTCAGGTGTTCTGTCATTTACCGAGAAACGGGTGTGATCTGTGACGTCACAACTTCAGAACTTTGTTCAGTGAGAAGCTGCTGGTGCTGGTCCAGGTTCTGCCTGACCCCCCCCCCCAAGGCCTGCTCCTCCTCTCCTCCTTCTTCTCGTACATGATGGCAGAGGAGAAGAGGAAAGGAGAGAGTGAGCGAGCATGAAGCAGCTGTAGCTGCTGTTAGCTCAGTTCATAGCTCTGAGCTCACCGTCAAGCTGACGAACTGAGTGTTTGTACTAACAGGCTTTATGGACGACCAGGAAGAAAAAGAGGAGGTAACCGGGCCCAGCAGCTTCTATGGACATGATGGCAGAGGAGCAGAGAGTGAAGAGGACGCTGACAAAAACATTTTATGGAGGAAATGTTTTCTGGTTTTCCCTCTGATGTCCTCCGGCTGCTCCGCCTCAACTCTCTGTGATTTACAGAGTTTATGATGGACAGTGAAGTAAACTGCTGACAGCTGTAGCTGCTGTTAGCTCATGTTAGCTCAGTCTGTTAGCTGCTGTTAGCTCATGTTAGCTCAGTCTGTTAGCTCATGTTAGCTCAGTCTGTTAGCTGCTGTCAGCTTATGTTAGCTCAGTCTGTTAGCTGCTGTTAGCTGCTGTTAGCTCAGTCTGTTAGCTCATGTTAGCTCAGTCTGTTAGCTGCTGTTAGCTCATGTTAGCACAGTCTGTTAGCTGCTGTTAGCTCATGTTAGCTGCTGTTAGCTCATGTTAGCTCAGTCTGTTAGCTGCTGTTAGCTCATGTTAGCTCAGTCTGTTAGCTCAGTCTGTTAGCTCAGTCTGTTAGCTTATGTTAGCTCAGTTCGTCAGTTTGGAGGTGAGCTCAGAGTGACGGGTACCCAAGCTGACGAACTAAGTGTTTGTACCAACAGGCGTTATGGACGACCAGGAAGAAGAGGAGGAGGTAACCAGGCTCAGCAGCTTCTATGGACATGATGGCAGAGGAGCAGCAAGTGAAGAGGACGCTGACGGAGGAAGCTAAGAAGAGAAAAGGAGAGAGTGAGCGAGCAAGAAGCCGCCGGACAAGAGTAAATGTGGGACTGACTTTTAGTGGTTGGTGAGAGCTTGGTGAAATAAAAGGCTGAAAGACGCCGAGCTGGGAGCCAAACCACAGAAAGATTTGTACGTACTGTTCCTTTAAGAACTAAAGGAAGAATCAATCGCTTCCTTGATTAGGTAACATGAAATTACCAGAAATCGAGTTGTTTCAGTAAATGATGAATCCTCCCTGGTCCCGTAAAGCTCTGACTTCAGTTTCATGTTGACAGATTATTCTATATTTAATCTGAGAAGTGTTGTTCTTTCACATCCACGCCCAGCGTGAGTGATACGTGGGGCGGATGTGGTCTGACCTCTACAGTTACTATCACTGCCTCCGATGGAAGATCTGTGTTCCTTAAATTCCAGGAAGAGTCCAGGGCCAGACATGATCACTGGGAAACTCCTAAAAGTCTGTGTGGATCAACTATGTGAAGTTTTTACTGATATATTTAATTCATCTCAGGTCCGCCTACTGTGTAGTACCTGTGGCCAAGACTGCGTCGCCCAAAGAGCTAAATGATTTTTCCTAAAAACTAAGGACATGCTCATTGACTTCAGGAAAACTCCACATACAGTCCATCCAACCATTATCAAGAGACAGCAGTGGAGATGGTGGATTCTTATAAATATCTGGAAAAACAATAATTGATAAAAACTTGACACATGACCTTAAGACAGCCGACAGAGATTATACGCAGACTAAAATCTTTTAATGTTGATAAGACCTTGATGGTTTTGTTTTATAGATCTTTTATTGAGTCAGTTTTAACTTTGTGTTGGTCTCACGGAGACTACGTCCAGGTTTTAGACAGTCTGCAGGGATGTCACTGAGACTACGTCCAGTTTTAGACAGTCTGCGGGGATGTCACAGAGACCACGTCCAGGTTTTAGACAGTCTGCAGGGACGTCACAGAGACTACGTCCAGTTTTAGACAGTCTGCGGGGACGTCACGGAGACTACGTCCAGGTTTAGACAGTCTGCGGGGACGTCACAGAGACTACGTCCAGGTTTTAGACAGTCTGCGGGGACGTCACAGAGACTACGTCCAGTTTTAGACAGTCTGCGGGGACGTCACGGAGACTACGTCCAGGTTTTGGACAGTCTGCGGGGACGTCACTGAGACTACGTCCAGTTTTAGACAGTCTGTGGGGACGTCACAGAGACCACGTCCAGGTTTTAGACAGTCTGCAGGGACGTCACAGAGACTACGTCCAGTTTTAGACAGTCTGCGGGGACGTCACAGAGACTACGTCCAGGTTTAGACAGTCTGCGGGGACGTCACAGAGACTACGTCCAGGTTTTAGACAGTCTGCGGGGACGTCACAGAGACTACGTCCAGTTTTAGACAGTCTGCGGGGACGTCACGGAGACTAGGTCCAGGTTTTAGACAGTCTGCGGAGACGTCACGGAGACTAGGTCCAGGTTTTGGACAGTCTGCGGGGACGTCACGGAGACTACGTCCAGGTTTTAGACAGTCTGCGGGGACGTCACGGAGACTAGGTCCAGGTTTTGGACAGTCTGCGGGGACGTCACAGAGACTGCGTCCAGGTTTTAGACAGTCTGTGGGGACGTCACGGAGACTAGGTCCAGGTTTTAGACAGTCTGCGGAGACGTCACAGAGACTACGTCCAGGTTTTAGACAGTCTGTGGGGACGTCACGGAGACTACGTCCAGGTTTTAGACAGTCTGCGGGGACGTCACAGAGACTACGTCCAGGTTTTAGACAGTCTGCGGGGACGTCACGGAGACTACGTCCAGGTTTTAGTCTGCGGGGACGTCACAGAGACTACGTCCAGGTTTTAGACAGTCTGTGGGGACGTCACGGAGACTACGTCCAGGTTTTAGACAGTCTGCGGGGACGTCACAGAGACTACGTCCAGGTTTTAGACAGTCTGCGTGGACGTCCAGGTCGTCAAAAACAACAAAACTCTGAATTAAAGAAGACTTTTTTTTATTTTTGAGAGCAAAAATACAAATTTAACAGCCGCTGTGTGTGGTGTGTGTGTGTGTGTGTGTGTGTGTGTGTGTGTGTGTGTGTGTGTCTGTGTGTGTGTGTGTGTGTGTGTATTAGAAGTAGCTCTGTAGTGGTTCTCCCAGGATGTTCTCCATCTCCTGAACAACCTTCTGGACTTGCTGCTCCACCTCCTCACACTCATCTGAAACACACACACACACACACACACACACACACACACACACACAGACACACACACACACACATCATGTTACACTTCATTAAAACATTTGCATCATATCTAACAAACACGTGTGTGTGTGTGTCTGTGTCTGTGTGTGTGTCTGTGTGTGTCTGTGTGTGTGTCTGTGTGTGTGTGTGTCTGTGTGTGTGTGTGTGTGTGTGTCTGTGTGTGTGTGTGTGTGCTCACCCTCCATCAGCTCTGCTATGAATGGGATGGTCTCTGGCAGCAGCACCACGTAGTTCTCCTTCAGTTTGGACGCTAACTCCATCAGCATGAGCAGTGAGGAGAACCGCACCTGAGGAGGAGGAGGAGGGTTACTATGGTAACGCTCTGTCAACGCTGCACAAGCGTTAGGTAACTGTTTGGTCATTTTAATAAGTTTCCTGGAAAACTAGTCTTCAAGTTTCCAGGTTTTCCAGGACGCCTGTGAGTTTTGTCTGCAGGTCTGCCTGTGTGCGCCTGCGAGGCGACACTCGGGCCGGCTCACCTTGGACTCGGGGTGTCTGGTCTTCAGCAGGATCTGGTAGTTCAGAGTTTTCCACTGCGAGTCGTCGGCCAGCGCCACGGAGAACTGCCCCACGCAGGGCACCAGGTGCTGGGTCACCCTCTGCTGGTACACCTGCTCTCCGCCCAGGAGGTTCTCCAGCTGCAGACAGAGAGGAGACGTCAGCACATGTCAGCCGCGAGGACGCGTCTCCGAGGAGCGTGTCATCGTGTCGGCGCTCACCTGGTCGAGCAGCGGGCTCATGAGGGCGTCGGCCCGCTCTCTGCTCAGGAACCTCTGCGTGTCGTACAGGAAGATCTTGTGCAGGCAGTCGAGCAGCAGCTGAAGCAGCAGAGCGCTCTTCTCCTCGCCGCGACCCGACTCAAACAACGGCTCACCTGACAGGAAGTGAAGAGACGTGAGGCGGAGAGGTCGACGCCGACACAGTCGAACAGAACTAAAGCGTGCAGCCAGCTCACCTGTCCGCGAGACGTCCGTCTGTCTCAGCAGGTCGGCCATCGGCTTCACCAGATTTCCTGCGAACAGGACGAAGAGTCCTTTGAGGCGCTCAGCGACGACATCGGTCAGCCGGTAGAACGTCAACAGACGCTCGGTACTGCCCGACTTACTCCAGTCCAACAGCTGAGGAGACCAACACAAACACCATCATCATCAGGTCCAACATTAAAACTCTGAACTGTGTAAATAAATGTAGAGTGTGTCTGACATCATCACTGACACTGCAGCAGCACAGAGACTTAAAGTCAGTCAAAGGCAGGTTTGAGGTTGCCGAGCAACCAGGGTCAGCTGCAGGTCAGAGCAGTTAACTGCAGCTGTGCTCTGTCTGTGTGTGAGTGACTGCTGAGAGACACAGAAAATCTCTAAATGAAGCCCCTCCAACTAGTGGACGCTAATGCCAAACGGTAGGTGGTATCAAAAAGCCCAAATGAGCGTGAGCATCCTCATCTTGTCGACCATGTGGATGCTGAATTTCAGTGTGTGAAGTTAAAAACTGTGACCTGGGCAGAGAGAGAAAGAACAGGTGCCCCGTGCTCCTCTGGGACATTTCTCCTCTCCAGTTTACATGGGAGTAGATGGGGCTGTCGGTGGGTGATCCTGGAGCATCAGTGCGTCTCCCGCCAAAACTATAAGTCTGACAGCTTCAGCAGTGATATCGCTGCGGAGCCCACGAATTTTCCTACGTTTCTATGTAGAAATTATTTCTGTAGTGACGGTGTTTGATGTCACGCACTCTAGCCTCTCCATAAGGTGACAGTGGGCGTTCTTTGTGTATGTGGAGGAGCCGCACGCCAAAAACCACGGAAGAAGCGTCAGAATGAAATCTACACATAAACATAACGTAACGTATAACGTGCCTCACGGGCACTAACGTTCTGTCGGGGTGTCACCTTGAAGAAGAGCGGTCTGAAGGTGACCTCGGACAGCTTCATCACCATGGCGATCAGACAGTCGATGACGCGGCCCTCGATCTCCGCCGTCGCCTCCAGGTCGCCCTGAAAACGTTGCATGATGGTTAGTTTTTGGTTGTGGGTTGGTTAGAGTTTAGAAGAGTACCCTCGAGCGCAGACTGACCCGACAGTGTTCGGCCCGGAAGTCCAGGGCGGTGAGGAATAAGGAGGTGAGCTCTGATTGGTGGGAGCCCAGCTGCTCTTTGTCCATGTGACCGATGTGTTCCTTCAGGATGCTCATGAGCGCCACCAGCTGAGCCTGCAGAGAAACACATGTCACTCACACTGTGTCTCAGCACACGCCAGATTTAAAGGGCCAGCGTTCATATTTAAAGGGCCAGCGTTCATATTTAAAGGGCCAGCGTCCAGATTTAAAGGGCCAGCGTTTATATTTAAAGAGCCAACGCTCATATTTAAAGGGCCAGCGTCCAGATTTAAAGGGGCCAGCGTTCATATTTAAAGGGCCAGCATCCAGATTTAAAGGGCCAGCGTTCATATTTAAAGGGTCAGCATCCAGATTTAAAGGGGCCAGCGGTCAGATTTAAAGGGCCAGCGTCCATATTTAAAGGGCCAGCGTTCATATTTAAAGGGTCAGCGTTCATATTTAAAGGGCCAGTGTCCACATTTAAAGGGCCAGCGTTCATATTTAAAGGGCCATCGTTCATATTTAAAGGGCCAGTGTTCATATTTAAAGGGCCAGCGTTCATATTTAAAGGGGCCAGCGGTCATATTTAAAGGGTCAGCGTTCATATTTAAAGGGCCAGTGTCCACATTTAAAGGGCCAGCGTTCATATTTAAAGGGCCAGCGTTCATATTTAAAGGGCCAGCGTTCATATTTAAAGGGTCAGCGTTCATATTTAAAGGGCCAGTGTCCACATTTAAAGGGCCAGCGTTTACATTTAAAGGGCCAGTGTCCACATTTAAAGGGCCAGCGTTCATATTTAAAGGGCCAGCGTTCATATTTAAAGGGCCAGCGTTCATATTTAAAGGGCCAGTGTCCACATTTAAAGGGCCAGCGTTCATATTTAAAGGGCCAGCGTTCATATTTAAAGGGCCAGCGTTCGTATTTAAAGGGCCAGCCTTCGTATTTAAAGGGCCAGCGTTCATATTTAAAGGACCAGCATTCAGATTCAAACCTTTCTGTCGACGACCATGTTGCTGTAGCACTTGGTGAGGGTAGGCAGTAGGACCCTGGGGGGCAGCTTGGTGGCGAGAGTGCTCCTGAGGGAGGCGAGGCGTGAGGACAGCTGGGCGGAGCACGACGAGGAGGAAGAGGCGGAGTCCACCAGCCGAGTCAGCCGACACACCTGCAGGAACAGG
>CM014098.1:122500-160657 GCA_004119915.2 Collichthys lucidus
CCTGGTTTAACGCAGGTTTTATCTCGGTGTTAAACGTAGTTAAAACCTGGTTTAACGCAGGTTTTATCTCGGTGTTAAACGTAGTTTAAACCTGGTTTAACATAGGTTTTATCTCGGTGTTAAACATAGTTTAAACCTGGTTTAACACAGGTTTTATCTCGGTGTTAAACATAGTTTAAACCTGGTTTAACGCAGGTTTTATCTCGGTGTTAAACGTAGTTTAAACCTGGTTTAACGCAGGTTTTATCTCGGTGTTAAACATAGTTTAAACCTGGTTTAACGCAGGTTTTATCTCGGTGTTAAACATAGTTTAAACCTGGTTTAACGCAGGTTTTATCTCGGTGTTAAACATAGTTTAAACCTGGTTTAACACAGGTTTTATCTCGGTGTTAAACGTAGTTTAAACCTGGTTTAACGCAGGTTTTATCTCGGTGTTAAACATAGTTTAAACCTGGTTTAACGCAGGTTTTATCTTGGTGTTAAACATAGTTTAAACCTGGTTTAACACAGGTTTTATCTCGGTGTTAAACGTAGTTTAAACCTGGTTTAACGCAGGTTTTATCTTGGTGTTAAACGTAGTTCAAACCTGGTTTAACGCAGGTTTTATCTTGGTGTTAAACATAGTTTAAACCTGGTTTAACGCAGGTTTTATCTCAGTGTTAAACATAGTTTAAACCTGGTTTAACACAGGTTTTATCTCGGTGTTAAACATAGTTTAAACCTGGTTTAACGCAGGTTTTATCTTGGTGTTAAACATAGTTTAAACCTGGTTTAACACAGGTTTTATCTCGGTGTTAAACGTAGTTTAAACCTGGTTTAACACAGGTTTTATCTCGGTGTTAAACGTAGTTTAAACCTGGTTTAACGCAGGTTTTATCTTGGTGTTAAACGTAGTTCAAACCTGGTTTAACGCAGGTTTTTATCTTGGTGTTAAACATAGTTTAAACCTGGTTTAACACAGGTTTTATCTCAGTGTTAAACGTAGTTCAAACCTGGTTTAACGCAGGTTTTATCTCGGTGTTAAACGTAGTTTAAACCTGGTTTAACGCAGGTTTTATCTTGGTGTTAAACATAGTTTAAACCTGGTTTAACACAGGTTTTATCTCAGTGTTAAACATAGTTTAAACCTGGTTTAACATAGGTTTTATCTCGGTGTTAAACATAGTTTAAACCTGGTTTAACACAGGTTTTATCTCGGTGTTAAACATAGTTTAAACCTGGTTTAACATAGGTTTTATCTCGGTGTTAAACATAGTTTAAACCTGGTTTAACACAGGTTTTATCTCGGTGTTAAACGTAGTTTAAACCTGGTTTAACATAGGTTTTATCTCGGTGTTAAACATAGTTTAAACCTGGTTTAACACAGGTTTTATCTCGGTGTTAAACATAGTTTAAACCTGGTTTAACACAGGTTTTATCTCAGTGTTAAACATAGTTTAAACCTGGTTTAACGCAGGTTTTATCTCGGTGTTAAACATAGTTTAAACCTGGTTTAACGCAGGTTTTATCTCGGTGTTAAACGTAGTTTAAACCTGGTTTAACATAGGTTTTATCTCGGTGTTAAACATAGTTTAAACCTGGTTTAACACAGGTTTTATCTCGGTGTTAAACGTAGTTTAAACCTGGTTTAACGCAGGTTTTATCTTGGTGTTAAACGTAGTTTAAACCTGGTTTAACATAGGTTTTATCTCGGTGTTAAACATAGTTTAAACCTGGTTTAACACAGGTTTTATCTCGGTGTTAAACGTAGTTTAAACCTGGTTTAACGCAGGTTTTATCTTGGTGTTAAACGTAGTTCAAACCTGGTTTAACGCAGGTTTTATCTCGGTGTTAAACGTAGTTAAAACCTGGTTTAACGCAGGTTTTATCTCGGTGTTAAACGTAGTTTAAACCTGGTTTAACATAGGTTTTATCTCGGTGTTAAACATAGTTTAAACCTGGTTTAACACAGGTTTTATCTCGGTGTTAAAATAGTTTAAACCTGGTTTAACGCAGGTTTTATCTCGGTGTTAAACGTAGTTTAAACCTGGTTTAACGCAGGTTTTATCTCGGTGTTAAACATAGTTTAAACCTGGTTTAACGCAGGTTTTATCTCGGTGTTAAACATAGTTTAAACCTGGTTTAACGCAGGTTTTATCTCGGTGTTAAACATAGTTTAAACCTGGTTTAACAGGTTTTATCTCGGTGTTAAACGTTTTAAACCTGGTTTAACGCAGGTTTTATCTCGGTGTTAAACAGTTTAAACCTGGTTTAACGCAGGTTTTATCTCGGTGTTAAACATAGTTTAAACCTGGTTTAACACAGGTTTTATCTCGGTGTTAAACGTAGTTTAAACCTGGTTTAACGCAGGTTTTATCTTGGTGTTAAACGTAGTTCAAACCTGGTTTAACGCAGGTTTTATCTTGGTGTTAAACATAGTTTAAACCTGGTTTAACGCAGGTTTTATCTCAGTGTTAAACATAGTTTAAACCTGGTTTAACACAGGTTTTATCTCGGTGTTAAACGTAGTTTAAACCTGGTTTAACACAGGTTTTATCTCGGTGTTAAACGTAGTTTAAACCTGGTTTAACGCAGGTTTTATCTTGGTGTTAAACGTAGTTTAAACCTGGTTTAACGCAGGTTTTATCTTGGTGTTAAACATAGTTTAAACCTGGTTTAACGCAGGTTTTATCTTGGTGTTAAACATAGTTTAAACCTGGTTTAACGCAGGTTTTATCTCAGTGTTAAACGTAGTTCAAACCTGGTTTAACGCAGGTTTTATCTTGGTGTTAAACATAGTTTAAACCTGGTTTAACGCAGGTTTTATCTTGGTGTTAAACATAGTTTAAACCTGGTTTAACGCAGGTTTTATCTCAGTGTTAAACGTAGTTTAAACCTGGTTTTATCCTGGTGCTGAACATGAACGAGGACATGATTCATTGATGTTACCTGGCCAGCAGAGAGAACAGAACCGGCACCAACACCTGAGGTCTCTTCAGCTTCTTCTTGTGCTGCAGCAGCTCCAGGATCAGAGTGACTCTCTGCCACGACACAGCGCCCCCCTGTGGACCTTCATCACAGCTCTCCTGAGGCCTCCTGATGAAGGTGAGACAGAAGCTGATTCTCTGAGATCCTCAGACACGCTGACACATAAATAAACTATCTGGACTTCACCTCTGTGCCATTCTGCTCCGCCGGGTCTGCTGCACCGTCACACTGACTCTGGGCTTTTCTGGTGGAGCGAGCTCATTGGCCACCAGCTGACCGTCAACTGCAATCTGTTAAGACAAGTCCGCGTTAACCTTTGGGTTCTTGTTCAGCTCCTGCAGAGTCTCTGGTACTACAGCCATGATGCATGTTGGCTCACCCCTTTAAAGACGCTGCTGATGGTGTTGGCCACCAGAGGACTCCGGCTCTCCACCAGCAGGTCGAACATCACAGACAGCAGATTCTGCTGCACCTTCTCGTCTCCGATGGCCGAGAAGAACGGCTTGGTGATCTGCACAGAGACGACAGACACGCTCCAGTTTTTCAGTCTAATCTCTAATCTTAATCCTGGTTTTAAGCCCAGGTTCGGGTTAGCCTGACCTGTTCCAGTGCAAAGATCTGGCAGCTGGGGATGTCGGGGTGTTGCTGGGTCGAGGTCCTCAGAGCTCTGACGAACAGATCCAGGCAGTTCTGATCTTCGGCCAGCAGGGGCGCCGACGCCTCGTTGTACTTCCTCAGGACGAGCTGCATCAGCTGGGCTTCGTCCCGCAGCAGGGTGGGGGCGTCGGGGCCGCTCTGCTCCAGCAGGCGATCCAGAACAGGAAGCAGGGTCGACAGGACGACCTGAGAGGTGGAGCAGAAGGTCTGTGTAAACGAAGCAGTTTGATTAGGTTAAAATGAGCAGGTGTGTTTGTGCTCTCACCTGTCCGTTGACGTGGCTCAGCGCTCGCAGCAGGCCGGCGGCGCTGTACGACGGACAGCACGGAGTCTGAACGCTGTGCAGCAGCTGCTGCATGGACGCCTGCAGCTTCTCCTGCTGCGTCTTCACCTTCACACACCGACACTCGTCATGAAGCGCACCGAGGACCTGCCGGGACACGCGGACGCCGTCAGACCGACTGTCTGAGCGCCCTCTGCTGGCGCACACTTGGACATTACATTTGAATCTGTGTCAGGGGACCTGTGAGCTGTGACTCACCTGGCTCAGGTACGAAGGGTCGGCGATGATCTCCTCTTGGGTCTTTAGAAGCTTCTCTGTGATTGGCTGGAAGGGAGAAGCCTTGGCTCCTGATAGGCTCTGCAGAGCGTCGAGGGCCGACCTCCGGACCTCCCGAACCGGAGAGCTGAGACAGCAGAGCAGGGACGGGAACACTGACAGACAGAGACAGACAGACTCATTTAAAGGTCCAGAGGAGCGGGTACAGCTGACCCTGGTTCTGGTTCTGGTGTGTTTTTGGTTGCTCACAGGGCGAGTCGGCGGCGGCCAGCTCCTCCAGCACGGCGGCCGGTTGAATGTTCAGCAGAGCTCCGCCCATGTACAGAGCCTGAGTCTGCAGGACGGCGCCGACCTTCACGTCCAGCTGATCTCCATGGTTACCGCCGTATCCCCACAGCACGCATAGGAACCTGAAGAGCATCGGCGGCTCGCGCAGATGAACCTGGACGAGCAGCTTCATCAGAACTCTGAAGCTGCCGGCTGCCGGGCCCTCGGCGGCGCCGCTGATGACGATGCTGAAGAGGCGGCAGAGGAGGCCGAGGTAACAGCAGGTGTTGGTGTCCAGCTTCTCCGGGTTCCACCACACCTCACCTGAGAGCACACACACACTGTGAACACACACACACCACACGAACACACACACACTGTGAACACACACCTCACCTGAGAGCACACACACACTGTGAACACACACACACTGTGAACACACACCTCACCTGAGAGCACACACACACTGTGAACACACACACACCACACGAACACACACACACTGTGAACACACACACACACACACACTGTGAACACACACACACTGTGAACACACACACACACACACACACTGTGAGCACACACACACTGTGAACACACACACACCACACGAACACACACACACTGTGAACACACACACACCACACGAACACACACACACTGTGAACACACACACACACACACTGTGAACACACACCAGGCAGACACACACACCACACGAACACACACACACTGTGAACACACACACACTGTGAACACACACACACACTGTGAACACACACACACTGTGAACACACACACACACACTGTGAACACACACACACACACTGTGAACACACACACACACTGTGAACACACACACACTGTGAACACACACACACACTGTGAACACACACACACTGTGAACACACACACACTGTGAACACACACACACTGTGAGCACACACACACTGTGAGCACACACACACTGTGAACACACACACACTGTGAACACACACACACTGTGAACACACACACTGTGAGCACACACACACTGTGAGCACACACAAACTGTGAGCACACACACACACTGTGAGCACACACACACACTGTGAGCACACACACACACTGTGAACACACACACACACACTGTGAACACACACACACTGTGAACACACACACACTGTGAACACACACACACTGTGAGCACACACACACACTGTGAGCACACACACACACTGTGAACACACACACACTGTGAACACACACACACTGTGAACACACACACACACACACACACTGTGAACACACACACACACACACTGTGAACACACACACACACACACACACTGTGAACACACACACTGTGAACACACACAGTGAACACACACACACTGTGAACACACACACACTGTGAACACACACACACTGTGAACACACACACACACACACACACACACACTGTGAACACACACACACTGTGAACACACACACACTGTGAACACACACACTGTGAACACACACAGTGAACACACACACACTGTGAACACACACACACTGTGAACACACACACACTGTGAACACACACACACACTGTGAACACACACACACTGTGAACACACACACACACACACACACACTGTGAACACACACACACTGTGAACACACACACTGTGAACACACACACACACACACACACACACTGTGAACACACACACACTGTGAACACACACACTGTGAACACACACACACTGTGAACACACACACACTGTGAACACACACACACTGTGAACACACACACACTGTGAACACACACACACACACACACTGTGAACACACACACACACACACACACACTGTGAACACACACCTTTGAAGGAGGCGTCGTGACACCTGAGGGCGGAGATGAAGTCTCTGAGCAGAGACATCAGGACGAAGCTGAACTCGTGATCAGCTGACTCTGGCCCACACCTGCTCAGGTACAGAGTGAGGGCTTCAGAGAAGGTGGAGGGGGCGCTGACGTGCTGCTCCGCCTCCTGTCTGTCGTCCCTGCTGAGCTCCAGCAGGGGGCGCTCCAGCAGCATGTAGACCCTCTGAGCGGTGAGCAGGTGCTGGGTCTCGCTCAGCTCGCCGAGGCCGAGCAGCGTCTGGGTCAGCACCAGGAAGGACGCCCTCGCTCTGAGGCCGGAGCCTCGCTGCTGCTGCTCCACCAACAGCGCCAGCTTCTCCAGCTGAGGACACAGGAAGTGATGAGAGACGAACGCCAGCGAGACGAGGACTCTACAGTGTGACCGCTGACAGACTCACCGCATCCCGCCTGGAGAAGTGCTCCATGCTCGCCAGGTTCTTGGTCAGCGTGGAGACGAGACGCTCGTTCACCAAACCCACGAAGTCGGGCTGAGAGCTGCTCTTCATCAGCTCGTCCAGCTCTGTGAACACACACTCACCATGCTCATTCAACATCGGAAACTCCTGAAACTCCATAATTCATTGAAGTGTTTAATTATTTGACTGATTTTCGTGAGGTGAGCCGGGTCAATCGGTCACCTTGAGCCCAGTTCAGGGTGAGCGGGTGCTGGGTGAGGATGGAGGATCGGGCGACGCTGGAGGTGAGGCGCAGCTCGGTGGAGGCGACCACCAGGAAGGGGAGCAGCCTCCAGCCCACCCTCTGCACCAGCTCGGCGTCCCCCTTTCCCAGGCGTGGGTCGGACAGTAAACGCACCGCCTCGGTCAGCACGGGCATCCTGGAGGAGACGACAGTCGATAATAAAAGTTACGTGAGTCATTTGTTGCGATGCTTTTAAAGTGATCCCGTGTGTAGTTCACTGACCAGAGCTCAGCCACCAACAGATCGGCTCTGTGCAGCAGTGACAGTAAACACAACACGATGTCTTCAGGGTCCAGAACGTCAAACAGCAGCTGAAACAACGAACAGACACAGTTAGCGGCTGCACCGCCACCTGCACGCTGAGCGGCCTACAGGGGGCGCTGCACCGTGTGATCCACTTCACTGACCTCCAGGACTCTGAGAGCGGCAGCCACGACCTCCGGCACGTCGTCCTTCAGCCGGTCCGTGACGGCGTCTTTAAGGAAAGCTTTGTCCAAACTCTGCAGCTACAGAAAGACGTGAAGATATAAGAGCGTGTCGTCTGCAGGCGCACAGTACGTCCTTCAATAACGCGGATCCGAGCTCTGAGTCATACCTGTCCGGAGGTGATGATGCTCATCAGGTGGTCCACGGCCGAGACTCTGACTGACGGCTGCGGGTGTTTCAGACTGAGGAGCAGCGACGTGTCCGAGTCGCCCATGATCTGCGCTCAGACAGAAACAAACGCAGGAAGTCAACGGGTCTGAACGGATTCATGCTGGACTGAGGCTGCCCAGCCCGGTTCTGTTGCCCTACCTGATATTTCCCGCTGCTCATGGACAGAGACAGGAACTGATGGAAGAGATGTTTCTGCTCGGTGCTGCTGATGTCAGTCACATGACCTGCAAGGACGCCGTCCAGAGCTCCGCAGTACCTGACAGAGGACAAACACAACGCTGACACCAGCCGATCATCTCGGATGGCGCTCGGTGCCGTTTTTTTAAATCACTTACTTGGACTCGAACAGTCGAACCAGAGGCAGCAGACGCTGGTCGAAGGCGGACGTGTTTTCAGCGGACAGTCCGGTCCGACTCAGATACTCGTCCAACAGCAAACTGCAGAAAGAAGACAGCAGCGTCTGTTAGATCCTGTTGATGCTACACTAACAGGTGAACGGTGTCTTAAACAGGACAGGTGTGCCGAAGGTTTACCGAGCCACAGTCCGGTCCAGGCCTTTGGTCAGAGGAACGTCCTGCAGGACGGACTCCAGCACACGGAACTCGTCTGTCTCACCTGGGAGGACAAACAGGTGAACAAATAGCTTCAACCACATGAGGGAGATGTTCAGCACACCATGTGGTTCTGCTTCTCACCTGAGCTGCAGGTGAAAAAGGCGTGGATGAGGTGAGGCAGCAGGTAGCGCAGCAGAGGACTGACATCATGAGTGGCCACCATCACCTGCAGCGTGGGAACCAGCGCCGGCATCGAGCGTAGATGGCTGAAGGCTCTGAGGACGGACAGAAAGCTCAGCTGAAAGGAGGGACGGGCTCAGAGACGATCCTGACCCGCCAGCAGGGGGCGTGTCGTAAGCACCCGGTCCTTACCTGGGCCCGGCAGCGCCCTCCTTCTGGTTCTGCAGCAGCACGATGAGGCAGCCCACGCCCTCCTTGGCCAGCACGGGCTCTCTGAGCAGAGACTTGCTGATCTGCACGGTGAGGGTGTCGACGAGACTCACCTCCATCACCACCTTCACCGCCAGCTGGCACACGACCATGTAGGTGGCGGCTTTGTAGTCCGTCAAGGACGACTTCAGACCCTGCAGGGATGACAAGAAGAAGATGACATGAACTTCACAAAACTCAAGAAGAAGCCGAATGAGAACTCAAACACACGTGGAGCAGGTCCGTTACCTTCTGAACGTACGGCAGCAGTTTGGAGATGATGGCGTCCGACACTTTGTCCACGGCGTCCAGAGCGGGGACGATGGTCGAGGCGTAGAAGGAGAAGATCACTCTGAGCTGGGAGCAACTTCCTGAACGACCTGAGTACGCCTGGAAGAAGAAGAAGAAGAAGAGGGTGATGATGATGATGATGATGATGATGATGATGATGAGCCAATCAGAGGCAGAGCAGCAGAGTAGGAGGTCTTACCTGGATGGACTTGGTGACCATGCAGCAGATGAAGTCCATGAAGCTCAGGTCTGTGTAACAGTGAGTGATCAGCGCTCCTCTGGACAACGGCACGCCTGGTTTCTGAACAAACGTCCATACAACGTTAGAGAACAGCACAGGGATGTGTGTGTGTGTGTGTGTGTGTGTGTGTGTGTGTGTGTGTGTGTGTGTGTGTGTGTGCTGACCTGCAGGCAGTGCAGCCAGCTCCAGCGGTTGGTGGCGTCCTTGATCTTCAGGAGCTGCAGGACTCGAACGAACAGGTTGGTGTCATGGTACGGCAGCGCACAGGCCAGCAGGCTGTCAGCGTTATACAGCTGGATGTGGAAGCTGCAACACAACACGAGACCTGAGAACTACAACACGAGACCTGAGAACTACAACACGAGACCTGAGAACTACAACACGAGACACGAGAACTACAACACGAGACACAAGAACTACAACACAAGACCTGAGAACTACAACACGAGACCTGAGAACTACAACACGAGACACAAGAACTACAACACGAGACCTGAGAACTACAACACGAGACACAAGAACTACAACACGAGACCTGAGAACTACAACACGAGACCTGAGAACTACAACACGAGACACGAGAACTACAACACGAGACCTGAGAACTACAACACGAGACACAAGAACTACAACACGAGACACAAGAACTACAACACGAGACACAAGAACTACAACACGAGACACAAGAACTACAACACAAGACCTGAGAACTACAACACGAGACCTGAGAACTACAACACGAGACCTGAGAACTACAACACGAGACACGAGAACTACAACACGAGACCTGAGAACTACAACACATGACACAAGAACTACAACACGAGACACAAGAACTACAACACGAGACACAAGAACTACAACACGAGACACAAGAACTACAACACAAGACCTGAGAACTACAACACGAGACACAAGAACTACAACACGAGACACAAGAACTACAACACAAGACCTGAGAACTACAACACGAGACCTGAGAACTACAACACGAGACACAAGAACTACAACACGAGACACAAGAACTACAACACAAGACCTGAGAACTACAACACGAGACCTGAGAACTACAACACGAGACACAAGAACTACAACACGAGACCTGAGAACTACAACACGAGACCTGAGAACTAGAACACGAGACACAAGAACTACAACACGAGACCTGAGAACTACAACACGAGACACAAGAACTACAACACGAGACACAAGAACTACAACACGAGACCTGAGAACTACAACACGAGACCTGAGAACTACAACACGAGACACAAGAACTACAACACGAGACCTGAGAACTACAACACGAGACACAAGAACTACAACACGAGACCTGAGAACTACAACACGAGACCTGAGAACTACAACACGAGACCTGAGAACTACAACACGAGACACAAGAACTACAACACGAGACACAAGAACTACAACACGAGACACAAGAACTACAACACGAGACACAAGAACTACAACACGAGACACAAGAACTACAACACGAGACACAAGAACTACAACACGAGACCTGAGAACTACAACACGAGACCTGAGAACTACAACACGAGACCTGAGAACTACAACACGAGACACAAGAACTACAACACGAGACACAAGAACTACAACACGAGACCTGAGAACTACAACACGAGACACAAGAACTACAACACGAGACCTGAGAACTACAACACGAGACACAAGAACTACAACACGAGACCTGAGAACTACAACACGAGACCTGAGAACTACAACACGAGACCTGAGAACTACAACACGAGAACTACAAACTCCAGGTCACCTGTGGACAGCCTCCAACTAACGGGTACGTACCGGTGAAGCAGCCACTCGATGCACTTGTGCGCTGGTTTGAGGAGGAAGTACGGGCAGAGGCGGGTGAGGAAGAGCGAGACGCCGGCGTCCAGCTTGTCGTTGACCTCTCTGGATTGGACACTGCGCTCCAGCGTCAGCGACGCGGCGCTGAACAAAGTGTCCTGAAACTCCAGGAACGCAGGTTCAATTCCCAGCAGCTCCTCCAGCCCGGTGCAGCCTAAAGGTGAGACCAGAGGGAGTAAAGACACCCGTCAGCTGCGTGGGTGGAGCGTGTGGGTGGAGCGTGTGGAGCGTGTGGGTGCAGCGTGTGGGTGGAGCGTGTGGGTGCAGCGTGTGGGTGGAGCGTGTGGGTGCAGCGTGTGGGTGGAGCGTGTGGGTGGAGCGTGTGGAGCGTGTGGGTGGAGCGGGTGCAGCGTGTGGGTGCAGTGTGTGGGTGCAGCGTGTGGGTGGAGGCGGGTCACTCACCGAGGGCGTAGAAGGTGCTGCGGTCCATGGTCGCAGCATCTTTGGGGTCGAACAGCAGCGAGGCGACTTCTCTGCGGGTCAGCAGGTTGGGGTCACTCTGAGGCAGCGCGAGCCGCTTCAGCTGGTGAGCTAATGACGTCATGATGGAGGCTACACACACACACACACACACACACACACACACACACACACACACACACACACACGTAACTTGATATAACTTTTACAAATACACTGCAGTTCATTAAGATAATAATAATTTAAAAGACTGGACATGACACATATGTCCTCTACAGCTGGACATGACACATCTGTCCCCTACAGCTGGACAGGACACATCTGTCCTCTACAGCTGGACAGGACACATCTGTCCTCTACAGCTGGACATGACACATCTGTCCCTCTACAGCTGGACAGGACACATCTGTCCCTCTACAGCTGGACAGGACACATCTGTCCTCTACAGCTGGACATGACACATCTGTCCTCTACAGCTGGACAGGACACATCTGTCCCCTACAGCTGGACAGGACACATCTGTCCTCTACAGCTGGACATGACACATCTGTCCTGTACAGCTGGACAGGACCATCTGTCCTCTACAGCTGGACATGACACATCTGTCCTGTACAGCTGGACATGACACATCTGTCCTCTACAGCTGGACAGGATACATCTGTCCTGTACAGCTGGACATGACACATCTGTCCTGTCCAGCTGGACATGATACATCTGTCCTCTACAGCTGGACATAGATGATACATCTGTCCTCTACAGCTGGACAGGACACATCTGTCCTCTACAGCTGGACATGACACATCTGTCCTGTACAGCTGGACATGACACATCTGTCCTGTACAGCTGGACATGACACATCTGTCCTCTACAGCTGGACATAGATGATACATCTGTCCTCTACAGCTGGACATGACACATCTGTCCTCTACAGCTGGACATGACACATCTGTCCCCTACAGCTGGACAGGACACATCTGTCCTCTACAGCTGACTGGACGTAAACTACCTCGTGAGGTAATGTTTATTTACCGACCAACCGAAGACTCACGCGCACACCGGAACAGCCCGTCCACGCGCATACATGAGATAATAATGAATAAACATCAGATGATAATAAATAAATAAAAGTTCAAACCTGTTTGTCTGAACACGAGACACCGAGACACGCGCTCACACGCTGTTTGATGGCGGAAGTGACCTCGCGTCGTCACCTTCTACATCCGGTTCACGTCAGGGTTTCTGAGATGATTCCCCGCCAACTACTTCCGGCTTCGCCTCGCGCATACTGAAATGTAGATGTGACACACACACACACACACACACACACACAGAACACAGAACTTTGTAGAAAGGCGCTTTATGAAGTTCAGTCCATTTCCTGTTATTAGTTTATGTGCAGATCTGCCACATCCAATATGGCGGCGACGTACGATTCAGTGCTGAATGCGGCGTCTATGCATATATGTCTATGTTTATATGTCTGTGTATATATGTCTGTGTATATATGTCTGTGTGTATATGTCTGTGTATATATGTCTGTGTATATATGTCTGTGTGTATATGTCTGTGTATATATGTCTGTGTATATATGTATATGTGTATATGTCTGTGTGTATATGTCTGTGTGTATATGTCTATGTATATATGTCTGTGTATATATGTATATGTGTATATGTCTGTGTGTATATGTCTGTGTATATATGTCTGTGTTTATATGTATATGTATATATGTCTGTGTGTATATGTCTGTGTTTATATGTCTGTGTATATGTCTGTGTTTATATGTATATATGTCTGTGTATATATGTCTGTGTATATATGTCTGTGTGTATATGTCTGTGTATATATGTCTGTGTATATGTCTGTGTTTATATGTATATATGTCTGTGTATATATGTCTGTGTATATATGTCTGTGTATATATGTCTATGTATATATGTCTGTGTGTATATGTCTGTGTGTATATGTCTGTGTGTATATGTCTGTGTATATATGTCTGTGTATATATGTCTGTGTGTATATGTATATGTATATATGTCTGTGTATATATGTCTGTGTGTATATGTCTGTGTATATATGTCTGTGTATATATGTATATTTGTCTGTGTATATATGTCTGTGTATATGTCTGTGGGTATATGTCTGTGTATATATGTCTGTGTGTATATGTCTGTGTGTATATGTCTGTGTATATATGTATATGTATATATGTCTGTGTTTATATGTCTGTGTATATATGTATATGTATATATGTCTGTGTGTGTATATGTCTGTGTATATGTCTGTGTGTATATGTCTGTGTGTATATGTCTGTGTATATATGTCTGTGTGTATATGTCTGTGTGTATATGTCTGTGTGTATATGTCTGTGTGCGCATAGTGCAGCCGCAGACGTCATTTAGTTTTCCCGCCACATGGCGGCGACAAATCGCAGCTGAAATATATTGATAAATTTATTGTGTATTATAATAAATATATTAATAAGTATATTAAATATTCTAATAAATATATTGATAAGTATATTAAATATTCTAATAAATATATTGATAAGTATATTAAATATTCTAATAAATATATGGTGTATTCTAATAAATATTATTCGTTATGATAATTACAACATGTGAGGGTTAAACACATCCAATCAGCTCAAACTCTGTCATCAGTGGTCATGTTATCAGTCTCCTGTTCATACAGTGTTATGTTCATTAAATAAACTGACGTTTATGGTTCAATATTTACTGTGTCAGTAGTATTAGTCCTGTAGTACTTGTGTATTTCATGTGTGTAGTACTTGTGTATTTCATGTGTGTGTATTTCATGTGTGTAGTACTTGTGTATTTCATGTGTGTAGTATTTGTATGTTTCTGCATGACCATGTTCACGTCAGCTGATCAATAAAATAAACAAATATCATTAAAGATTAAATCATTTTTATTAATTAAAATTAAACAGAATTAACATTTTTCTGATTTCAATTATTTCAATTCAATTAATGACTGACAACACACACACACACACACACACTCTCACCAGATAAAAATAAATGTGTCACATGTGCAGCTACAGACTGAAGTGAGACTGACGACTGAGGCGGCGGAGCAGGAGGTGGTTCTGGTGTCAGTTGGTCTCGTGTAGTCCACAGCGCCTCCTGAACTCCTGTCCTCGTTCATGGATCCATTTATTGGAAACTGCAGAGCAACGGGGGGGGGGTCAGACACATGAAGACCTGTGTGTGTGTGTGTGTGTGTGTGTGTGTGTGAGAACTCACCCCACTTGTTGCCGACCAGAACCGGACAGGCAGCGTGTCTGGTCCGATAGTCTCCTTCTCCACTCGGGTACAGATTGTACCAGAACACCGCGGTTCCCTGCAGAACATGATGAACATGCTAATGCTGCTAATGCTACATAACAACAGGCTGGTCAGCTTCTGTGGTTTTACCTTTTTGGGCCAAACAGACGCTCCGACATCAGTGAAGACTGTGGCGCCCCCTGCCTGCACGTCACTCATCTGCAGCAGGAGGGAGCCAGCATGAGTCCAACTTCACACAGTTTACCATCCATCGTGAGTCTAACTTCACACAGTTTTCCATCGTGAGTCTAACTTCACACAGTTTACCATCCATCGTGAGTCTAACTTCACACAGTTTTCCATCCATCGTGAGTCTAACTTCACACAGTTTTCCATCGTGAGTCTAACTTCACACAGTTTACCATCCATCGTGAGTCTAACTTCACACAATTTTCCATCCATCGTGAGTCTAACTTCACAGTTTTCCATCCATCGTGAGTCTAACTTCTCACAGTTTTCCATCCATCGTGAGTCTAACTTCACACAGTTTACCATCCATCGTGAGTCTAACTTCACACAGTTTACCATCCATCGTGAGTCTAACTTCACAGTTTACCATCCATCGTGAGTCTAACTTCACAAAGTTTACCATCCATCGTGAGTCTAACTTCACACAGTTTACCATCCATCGTGAGTCTAACTTCACACAGTTTACCATCCATCGTGAGTCTAACTTCACAAAGTTTACCATCCATCGTGAGTCTAACTTCACAAAGTTTACCATCCATCGTGAGTCTAACTTCACAAAGTTTACCATCCATCGTGAGTCTAACTTCACAAAGTTTACCATCCATCGTGAGTCTAACTTCACACAGTTTTCCATCCATCGTGAGTCTAACTTTACAGTTTTCCATCCATCGTGAGTCTAACTTCACACAGTTTACCATCCATCGTGAGTCTAACTTCACACAGTTTACCATCCATCGTGAGTCTAACTTCACACAGTTTTCCATCCATCGTGAGTCTAACTTCACACAGTTTACCATCCATTGTGAGTCTAACTTCACAAAGTTTACCATCCATCGTGAGTCTAACTTCATGCGATTGTACTGACGTAGAGCAGCCAGGTGGCGATTCTGTTTCCTGTGCCGAGCTCTTCGAAGGCGTCGGGCTCGTCTTTCTGAGACAAACAAACAGGAAGTCAACATGATGCCTGAACAGGAAGTTCTGTTTGTAATGTGGACACCTGTCTGCTGCAGCCAATCAGGTGAGCCGAACCGTCCCTTAATGATGATGCTATGGACTGCATTTTACGTGTTTCTAACTTAGCTCCTCCCTCAGAGTCTTTCTGCGTGCTCATTGGTTGCTCTGAGGTCACACCTGGCTGCAGTGTTCAGGTGTCAAACAAATGAGCTGAAGTGTGAAGGTGTGTTTACCCGTCCAAAGTCAAAGTGAGGCTCGTACTGTCCTCCAACACCGTAGTTAGCCACCTGCAGGAGACACAAATGACCAGGTGAGCGTTACCCGATGACCAGGTGAGCGTTACCCAATGACCAGGTGAGCGTTACCCAATGACCAGGTGAGCGTTACCCAATGACCAGGTGAGCGTTACCCGATGACCAGGTGAGCGTTACCCAATGACCAGGTGAGCGTTACCCAATGACCAGGTGAGCGTTACCCAATGACCAGGTGAGCGTTACCCAATGACCAGGTGAGCGTTACCCAATGACCAGGTGAGCGTTACCCAATGACCAGGTGAGCGTTACCCAATGACCAGGTGAGCGTTACCCAATGACCAGGTGAGCGTTACCCAATGACTAGGTGAGCGTTACCCAATGACCAGGTGAGCGTTACCCAATGACCAGGTGAGCGTTACCCAATGACCAGGTGAGCGTTACCCAATGACCAGGTGAGCGTTACCCAATGACCAGGTGAATGTTACCCAATGACTAGGTGAGTGTTACCCAATGACCAGGTGAGCGTTACCCAATGACTAGGTGAGCGTTACCCAATGACCAGGTGAGCGTTACCCAATGACCAGGTGAGCGTTACCCAATGACTAGGTGAGCGTTACCCAATGACCAGGTAAGCGTTACCTGCAGGTCCTCTGCTGTGGTGACGTCCAAGCCGGTGATGTCCTCGATCCTCTGGTTGATCCGGTCCACAACCGGATGTTCAAACGCTCCGAGCCAGGCGCTAAAAGAGGGAAGAGGACACAGATCACTGACAGAACAGGAAGAAGTTCTGTAGCTGTGAGGTCAGAGGTCATCTCTGTGAGGTCAGAGGTCATCTCTGTGAGGTCAGAGGTCATCTCTGTGAGGTCAGAGGTCATCTCTGTGAGGTCAGGTCAATTGTCTGTCCGTCTGTTCCCTCTCCTGAGGTTAACAGGGTCCCGTGTGGCCTTGAGGTCCTGTGTGGCCTCGAGGTCCCGTGTGGCCTCGAGGTCCTCAGCAGTATCAGTTGTTTGTCTCTGGTTGGGAACAGCAGGTGCCAGTCTATCTCCACACTGTGGTGTCCAGGGTCACAGAGACCTGTTGCTGCCTTCATAGACATCATAGATAGCTTGTTGTTGTAAACAGACATGTGTGTCTCCAGACTAGAACATGCTGACAGTAACACCTCCATGGGTAAAGACATTCTCTGTGACTCATTCTGGGCGTGTAGTATTTGTGCTGTTATCTTGGGGTTTAAAGTCGATCCACCAGGATGAGTTGGGCACAATGTGAGACCGACTCAGGCACTTCTGATCAACTCTGACAGTGTCTCTGATTCAATAAATAAAACAGCATCAGACACCAGAGGCTGCTGAACACTCTGAACTCCTGACCTTTGACCTCTGACCTTTGACTCTGATCTGTCATCTGTCTGTGTGACGCTGCAGTCCTGTCTTACCTCTTGGAGACTCTGTAATGGGCCGTGGTCAGTTTGCCTGTCTGAGGGTCATGAACCGTCGCACGTCTGAGCTAGCTCACCAATCACATCACAGTAAGACAGAGAGAGACAGGGACAGAGAGAGAGAGAGACAGACACAGACAGAGAGAGACAGAAAGAGAGAGAGAGAGACAGAGAGAGACACAGAGAGAGACAGAAAGAGAGAGAGAGACAGACAGAGAGAGAGAGAGACAGAAAGAGAGAGACAGACAGACAGAGAGAGAGAGAGACAGAAAGAGAGAGACAGGCAGACACAGACACAGAGAGACAGACACAGAGAGACAGAGAGACAGAGAGACAGACAGACACAGACAGAGAGAGACAGAGAGAGAGAGACAGACACAGACAGAGAGAGAGACAGACAGACAGAGAGAGACACAGAGAGAGACAGAGACAGACAGACACAGACAGAGAGAGAGAGAGACAGAGAGAGAGACAGACACAGACAGAGAGAGACAGACAGACACAGACAGAGAGAGACAGACAGACACAGACAGAGACAGACAGACACAGACAGAGAGAGACAGACACAGAGAGACAGAGAGACACAGACAGAGAGAGACAGACAGACACAGACAGAGAGAGACACAGAGAGAGACAGAAAGAGAGAGACAGACAGACACAGACAGAGAGAGACAGACAGACAGACACAGACAGAGAGAGAGACAGACAGACACAGACAGAGAGAGACAGACAGACAGACACAGACAGAGAGAGACAGACAGACAGACACAGACAGACAGACAGACACAGAGAGAAACAGACAGACAGACAGACACAGACAGAGAGAGAGACAGGTCACTAGCTGACAGACGTTGCAGTCTGGAGGCATCAGGAGCTTCACGACAGTCAAAGCTGTTCCGAGCGTGCTCAGAAAACAGGAGATGTTACGTGAATGTTACCTGAACGTTACGTGAACGTTGAATGTTTCCTTAAACCCGACTGAGCTCTGCACTGATTTGGTAATTTTTTCTGGTTTATGTTAAACTTTGTTTTATTTTGAAAACTGTCCAGACTGTCTGACTTCCTGTCAGCTCGACCTCTGATTGGTGTAACCATGGAAACAATCCGACAGTTTGACACGTGTGAACTGTCTGAGCCGTCAGAGTCTCCTGATGCTCCTCGTGACAAAGTCAAGAAACAAACAAACGTCTGAATTCACGACAAGAGCAGAAGTCTGAAACCACCGGACACCAAAGCGTCCTCTGCAGTCCTGGTCCGGCCCGGTTTGTGGTTCTGCTCTTGCCGAGACATGCAGGGGGAGGCGGGGAGGGTGAGACGGGTGCTGTCTCCCGCTTTGACCAGCTTACCTCTTACTGATGCGGTAGTGGGCCGTCTCGAGCACACCGGTGACGGGGTTGGAGATGGTGGCTCGACGCAGCTGTGGAGCCAATCGGCCGACAGTTACAGGGAGACACACACACACACATACAGACACACACACACACACACACACACACACACACACACACTGACACACTGTGGGCGTGCTTTATACGTTCACCATCAAACACCGGAGTTAGTGTTCAGAGCACCTCATGATCAGCGGTGGAAGAACCGAACACTCAGCAATCGACCAATCGGCATGCACGACCATTAGCATGTTAGCATGCTGTAGCTAGCAGAGGCTAACATGTTATCATGCTAACGGACTAAAGCTAAGCTAACAGACTAAAGCTAAGCTAACAGACTGAAGCTAAGCTAACAGGTCATGATATCATGCTAACAGACTGAAGCTAAGCTAACAGGTCATGATGTCATGCTAACAGACTGAAGCTAAGCTAACAGGTCATGATATCATGCTAACAGACTGAGGCTAAAGCTAACAGGTCATGATGTCATGCTAACAGACTGAAGCTAAGCTAACAGGTCATGATATCATGCTAACAGACTGAGGTTAAGCTAACGGACTGAAGCTAAGCTAACAGACTGAAGCTAAGCTAACAGGTCATGATATCATGCTAACAGACTAAAGCTAAGCTAACGGAGTGAAGCTAAGCTAACAGACTGAAGCTAAGCTAATGGGTCATGATATCATGCTAACAGACTGAAGCTAAGCTAACGGACTGAAGCTAAGCTAACAGGTCATGATATCATGCTAACAGACTGAAGCTAAGCTAACAGACTGAAGCTAAGCTAACAGACTGAAGCTAAGCTAACAGACGGAAGCTAAGCTAATGGGTCATGATATCATGCTAACAGACTGAAGCTAAGCTAACAGACTGAAGCTAAGCTAATGGGTCATGATATCATGCTAACAGACTGAAGGTAAAGTAACAGCTCTAAGGTTAAACAGGGAACCTTCAACAGAACCGACCCGGTTCTTTTGGACCTGGCATTAACTCACCCTGGGCTTGGCCAGTTCCTTCACCTTCTCTATCTCCGTGTCGGACACGATGTCGTGGTAGCGGACGATGCGAGGTCGGTCCCACTCGTCTTCCTGCTTCACCGGGCCGATCACGTACTTCGGGTGGCGGTCGTTGTCGTAATAACGGCAGAAGAGGCGGCTCTGCCTGCGGGGAGTCTGACAGCAGAGACAGTCAGTGTGACTTTGAAGACGGCTGACAGCTTCAGGGTTCGGTCAGGTTCTGTCTGTCCTCACCATCGTGATGCCCTCGCCGCGGCACAGCTGCTCGTACTTCTTCCTCTCCGGCAGGTAGTCGTCAAGGCGGTCCTTCTTCGTCTTCGGCCTCGCATTGCCCTCGTCTTTGTCCTCCGCCTTCTTCTGCTTCACCAGCTGATACTCAAAGTACTTCAGGTTACCGCTGGCTCGCTGGTGTGTTGGATCTGACCGGGACACGTAAAGAAATTCACAAATTAACGAGACACGCGAGTCACACATCTCGACAAGTGACGGACTGTACGCGCCGGTCAGACTTAAGTTCTGCTTTTGATACGACCGTCTGAAAACCAGCATCAGCAGCTCTGCTATAAGTGTTGGTGTACCTCAGGGCTCACTGCTCGGTCCACGTCTCATTTACAAACTTCCTCTAGGTCACATGATTTGTTTTTATGCAGATGACACTGAGCTCCATCTCTGCTGTGACCCAGCTAATCACTGCCACGACCTTCTGAACAGCTTCAGGACGTCCTACACATGTAGAAGCATTTTTAGAAGAACATCAACCAGGAACTCTGAGCAAGTGAACGAAGTCTGGAGGGAGGAACGCTTCTGAAACGCTCCCGGTTGGGTTTTAAATCACGTGCAGGGCGGACCAAAACAGCATCCGCGACATGACAGAGATGTGTCCGGTGGAGTTTGGAGGTGAGACTGACCTGAAGAGAGCGAGCGTGAGAACCAGAACCTTCAAATGGGTCCTAGACCTGATAAGAAACCAACGCCAAAGCTTGGATTTCTCAAACTTTACAGCTGGACAGATCTTTGGGCTACAATCGTCACAAAAACCCTTCAGGAGAAGTCCTTATTCTGGCCTAACCACACCTGAGCGTGTCCGTCGGGGTACTGACCGAGCTCCAGCAGCCTCTTGGTGAAGTCCAGCGCTCTCTCCAGCTCCCCCTGCTGGTAGACCGAGAAGCTCAGGTAGTCCAGGATGGTGACGGTGTCCACGGTACTGGACATCTCCCCCTGGTCCAGCTGCTTCAGGGCCTGAACCATCCACAGCTCTGTGTGGTAGTAGTCTGCCTCCGAGTACGCCACCTTCCCCAGATCGTAGCAGTCGTCTACGGTCAGAATGCTCCGGTGGGAGGCGGCCAAGGACGAGTCTGAGCGGGCGAGAGAGGGCGAAAAGAGTTGAGACATCTGACGTGCACCCTGACGTCCCCAGGTCCTCCTCCCCGTGTCTCTGCTGACCTGGCAGCTCTCCGGTAGAGATGGTGTTGGTGTCCAGCTTGTAGGTGTCCAGCAGCCTCGTCAGAGCTTTGGCGGCGCCGGTCTGGTCGTCATCGGTGGGGAAGTGCTGCCTCTGGATGGTGAGGTTGGAGATGAACCCTGAAGAAGAACACAGGAACATGAACACACCATAGTGTGTGTGTGTGTGTGTGTGTGTGTGCGTGTGTGTGTGTGTGTGTACCATCAGACATGTCCGTCAGCACCAGGTTCTCCAGCTCGCCCCACTCTGTGTTCAGTCTCTTCATCAGTTTGAAGGCGTTCACCGGGTGGCCGAGGAAACCTTCAGGGTCCTGAGTGGCTGCTGCAGAGAGGACGTCCAATTTGTCAGCCCACCTACACACACACACACACACACACACACACACACACACACACACACACACACACACACACACACACACCTTCGTCATGGACAGGTGGACCTTTGAAGTGGAGCACCTGGCTGTGATCGGTGGAGGTCTTACTTCTTGATCTGCTCCAGTTTGGTCTCCTCCGCTCTGATGTAGTCCTTCAAGGACGTGACCAGGTCCTTCTCCATGAACAGCAGGTCGGTCATGTGACCTGAGAGCGCACACACACACACACACACACACACACACACACACACACACACACACACACACCTCAGTCTACGTCCTCGGAGTGAAGCAGAGGACGGACAGGAGGAGGACGAACGTCTACTCACTGATGGAGGTGAAGAAGTCACTGTGAGCTGAGGAGGAGGAGACGAGGACGACGAGGACCGACAGCCAGCACAGAGACATCCTGCCTGCAGAGAGACAGACGGTACCAGACCTGGACCTCAAAGCTCAAGACCTCCAAGACCTTCAAGACCTCCAAGACCTCCAAGGCGTCTGGTCTGTTAATAGAGACAAAGATCTGACTTTAACTTCTTTAGCAGTTACTGAACCTTCCCTCGACCAGACGGACAAACTAATCAATTACCTGACAGGTAAAATCTTAATGAGTGTGACGTCATGAAGACACGTCGTGACGTCACCCGTGACCTCTGACCTGTTCAGGAATGTGTGAGTGTTTGTTACACACAGGAAGACAAAACACGGAGGTCTAACTGCAAACTAACGTCACCACAACGTTGCCCTAACGTTATCCTAACGTTATGGCTCGTTGAATGTTCGAGAAGAAGTCAAACATCATCCGGACAGACGGAGACAAACAGCCGACACAGAGCAGCTTCTTACCGGATCAATGTCCGAGAACAGCCGCGGAGACACAGAGACCTGCAGGGTCAAGCAGCTCATAAAATCCACGAACCGACCCGGAAACCCAGAAAACAAGAACCGAGTCCGACTAACAGCACAAACACAGACCTCTTCTTCTACGCTCTACAAGATGGCGGCGGTTCTTTCCCGCCACCTGCTGGACCGGAGTGTAAACACATGACGTCACAGAGACTACGTCCAGGTTTTAGACAGTCTGCGTGGACGTCACAGAGACCATCCAGGTTTTAGACAGTCTGCAGGGACATCACAGAGACTACGTCCAGGTTTCAGACAGTCTGCGGGGACGTCACAGAAACTACGTCCAGGTTTTAGACAGTCTGCGGGGACGTCACAGAGACTACGTCCAGGTTTTAGACAGTCTGCAGTACGTCACGGAGACTACGTCCAGGTTTTAGACAGTCTGCAGTACGTCACGGAGACTACGTCCAGGTTTTAGACAGTCTGGGGACGTCACAGAGACTACGTCCAGGTTTTAGACAGTCTGCGGGGACGTCACAGAGACTACGTCCAGGTTTTAGACAGTCTGCGGGGACGTCACAGAGACTACGTCCAGGTTTTAGACAGTCTGCAGTACGTCACGGAGACTACGTCCAGGTTTTAGACAGTCTGCGTGGACGTCACAGAGACTACGTCCAGGTTTTAGACAGTCTGCGGGGACGTCACAGAAACTACGTCCAGGTTTTAGACAGTCTGCGGGGACGTCACAGAGACTACGTCCAGGTTTTAGACAGTCTGCAGTACGTCACGGAGATTACGTCCAGGTTTTAGACAGTCTGCGTGGACGTCACAGAGACTACGTCCAGGTTTTAGACAGTCTGCGTGGACGTCACAGAGACTACGTCCAGGTTTTAGACAGTCTGCAGGACGTCACGGAGACTACGTCCAGGTTTTAGACAGTCTGCAGGACGTCACGGAGACTACGTCCAGGTTTTAGACAGTCTGCAGGACGTCACAGAGACTACGTCCAGGTTTTAGACAGTCTGCGGGGACGTCACAGAGACTACGTCCAGGTTTTAGACAGTCTGCGGGGACGTCTCAGAGACTACGTCCAGGTTTTAGACAGTCTGCGGGGACGTCACAGAGACTACGTCCAGGTTTTAGACAGTCTGCGGGGACGTCACGGAGACTACGTCCAGGTTTTAGACAGTCTGCAGGACGTCACGGAGACTACGTCCAGGTTTTAGACAGTCTGCGGGGACGTCACGGAGACTACGTCCAGGTTTTAGACAGTCTGCGGGGACGTCACGGAGACTACGTCCAGGTTTTAGACAGTCTGCGGGGACGTCAGAGACTACGTCCAGGTTTTAGACAGTCTGCGGGGACGTCACGGAGACTACGTCCAGGTTTTAGACAGTCTGCAGGACGTCACGGAGACTACGTCCAGGTTTTAGACAGTCTGCAGGACGTCACAGAGACTACGTCCAGGTTTTAGACAGTCTGCAGGACGTCTCAGAGACTACGTCCAGGTTTTAGACAGTCTGCGGGGACGTCACGGAGACTACGTCCAGGTTTTAGACAGTCTGCGGGGACGTCTCAGAGACTACGTCCAGGTTTTAGACAGTCTGCGGGGACGTCACGGAGACTACGTCCAGGTTTTAGACAGTCTGCGGGGACGTCCAGAGACTACGTCCAGGTTTTAGACAGTCTGCGGGGACGTCACGGAGACTACGTCCAGGTTTTAGACAGTCTGCGGGGACGTCACGGAGACTACGTCCAGGTTTTAGACAGTCTGCGGGGACGTCACGGAGACTACGTCCAGGTTTTAGACAGTCTGCGGGGACGTCACAGAGACTACGTCCAGGTTTTAGACAGTCTGCGGGGATGTCACAGAGACTACGTCCAGGTTTTAGACAGTCTGCAGGACGTCACGGAGACTACGTCCAGGTTTTAGACAGTCTGCGGGGACGTCACGGAGACTACGTCCAGGTTTTAGACAGTCTGCGGGGACGTCACGGAGACTACGTCCAGGTTTTAGACAGTCTGCGGGGACGTCACAGAGACTGAATGAAGAAAACTTTGAAACACAGATCAGACTCAAACAAACAAACAATGAGTTCTTCATTGATTCATCTTTATATAAACTTTTATTTCACATTAATCGTCTTCACTAAACGCTGGAGGTGCAGCGAGGAGGCTGCAATCACCAACTCCACCTGCAGACGCCCGGACCTCAGTCCTGATCCGGTCCGACTTCAGTTTTACCCTCATTAAAAATAGTGAATCATTTTCTTCTTTGTGAGCAGCTGATGTTTATATATATTAATATAATTTAAATATTAAACTCTGCAGCTCGGGAAAACGTAAAAAAACTAAAACTAACCGATCAGGATCAGACACCGCAGCCAATCACAGCAGGGTTGTGTGACGCCCCCATCAGCCCCCTGAACCAATCAGAACAGACTTTAAACTTTGCTCGCTCTGAGCAGGTTGACCGTCTGATTGGCTGCAAACAAAACAGACCGCGTCCAATCAGACGAGGAGTTTACAGCACAGCTGATCCATGATGCCATGCTGTGACATTAAAATCTGACTTATGAATATTTAAATTTGTTTGAATATTTAATGAGGTTCAGTCTGTTACAACTTTATTTTGAAAGTCTGTGATGAGCTTCCTGTTTGTTGAAGTTCATACTTCGCTCTGACAGAGTCTCTGGTTATGAACCCACAAACCGGTCCCTGGTTCCGGTCCCTGGTTCCGGTCCCTGGTTCCGGTCCCTGGTTCCGGTCCCTGGTTCCGGTCCCTGGTCTCGCTGTGGACCCGTCAGTTGTAGCTGTACCCGGGCAGAGGAAGGTTCTGACCCTCCTTGGCCTCGAAGAAGGTGTAGGACAGAGTGATGGTGTCCACTCGGGCCATCCGCGGGTCCTCGTCGAACTCCGGGTCGATGTAGAAGAAGACGGGCATGTCGACCTCCTCGTGCGGGTTCAGGCGCTGCTCCTCGAAGCAGAAGCACTGCGGAGAGACGGAGACACCGTCAGGTTTCACGTCACAGAACACGGCCGGACCGGACTCTCAGGACCGCCACGTCTACCTGGATCTTGTTGAAGTACTGGCCCGCCTCGAAGGGAACCACATTGTAGGTGGAGATGCCGATGATCGGTTTGTCTGTCGGGTTCTTTGCTCTGTAGAACGCCAGCGCCGTCTCACCTGGAACCACCTGCACGACAAACACAGATCATGAAACAGAACCAGGGCCGGACTAGACCGGGTCCAGTGAGCGTGCTCTTACAAAGATCTCTGTCTGCTGAGGTTTGAAGTTCCACTGCATGCTGGCGTGTCGGTCGGCGTTGAACGTGATCTTGATGATGCGTTCCTTCACCGGCGTCATCGTCTCCACCTGATCCACATCGTGTCCGGCCACCGCCGTGCCACCGAGCCCCGACGCCTGAAGACAGACAGACAGACAGACAGACAGACAGACAGACAGACAGACAGACAGACGTCATCCAGCAGGCTGTAGCTTAGACACCTTGACAGGAACAGGAAGTGCCTGCCTCACCTGGCAGTACAGCCTGTAGAGCGGCACGGCGGCGTACGACAGTCCGATCATCCCCACGCCGGCGGCGGCGATGTACGTCAGCACTGTCTTGTTCCTCGTGCTCCACTCATCCTGCTGCTGCTCGCTCTTGGACTTCCTGTTCCGGCTCTGGGCGTGGAGGCGTGGAGGCAGGCGGCGCCGCAGGAGGTCGCGCTGGGCCTGACGGTGCAGCAGCCTCCTCGGGGCGGCGCGGCAGGCGGCGGCCTGACGGAGCAGGAGGGGCAGCAGCATGACGGGGCACCTCACCTGAGGCTGGGTCCGCACCTGGACGAAGGGGCAACACCTGTACACTGTGACGTCTCGCTGTCACGTGACCCGTCTGTCACAACATCAAACACTTGAAATCCCTGAATGAACTTTGAACTGACCGAGTCTGCGCGCGCAGCTCTGACCTCCAGAGGACGTTAGCTCAGCGCGGCTAACATGCTAACAGAGCCACTTCCGCTAAACTTTGACCTGAATTCTGTAAACAAACGTTAAAATGCGGGATACCTACGTCACGCAGCTCCGCGGTCACACTGCGGGACACTCACGCATGACCAACAACCTGTGCAACGCTCAATGAGCTCCCCCCGGAAACGCAAACATAAAGGTTCCGCACTCAGTCTTCTTCTTTTTGTTTTGGCGGGATAAAGTGCAACACCGCCCCTGGCGTATGTATATATACATACATGTATATATGTGTGTATATATACACACACAACATGTATGTTATATGTATATATGTGTGTGTATATATACATGTATATATTTATATATACATGTATATTTATATACATACATACATATATACATACATGTATGTGGGTGTGTGTGGTGTATATATATTATATATATATATTATATATAGATATATATATATATAATATATATAGAGATAATATATACATATATATATATACACAACATACATACACACATACATATTCACATACATGTATATATGTGTGTGTGTGTATGTATGTGTGTATGTAGTGTGTATATATATATATATATATATATATATATATATATATATATATATATATATACACGGTGTGTGTGTGTGTGTATATATTATGTGTGTGTGGTGTATATATATACACACACACATATATATAGTGTGTGTGTGTGTGTGTATATTTATGTGTGTGTGTATATATACACACACATGTATGTATAATATAATGTGTATATATATATACATACATATATACATACATACACACACACACACAAACACACAACACACCATATATATATATATATATATATATATATATATATATATATATATATATATATAGGAGGTGTTATTATCGTTTATAAACATGAGGGAGGAGGACCTACGGTGCCGTGCGCGGTCAGCCCTCCCTGTTGTTGAGGGGCTGCTGTAGTAATGGGGGGGTCACAGTCGGCCAGGTATTGATGCGGAATGCATCCTCAGCAAACGGCCGAGAAAGGTAAGGAAAGCCGGGCTGAGGGTTCCGCGGGGACACGCTCCATGCCGGCTCGGTGCCTCACGTCCCGCTGATGTCGTGTTCCGCAGGGCAAGTTTGAGTATCTGGTCAAGTGGAGAGGGTGGTCGTCCAAGTAAGTGAGCTAGCGCTGTTAGCCTCCTCCGGCTAACGACACACACACACACACACACACAAGCTGAAAAATGGCACCAAACAATGCGGGACTGCACCGCACGCACGCCGGGAGGAAACCCCGCATGACTGGGGGAACCGCAACCCCGGGTAAACACGCAAAGGCGGCGGCCACGTCGGCTCTCTTTATCCGGCTCTCGGTGCCGTTTGTCCCGCAGGCTGAGCCGACATGAGCCGGGCTGCAGGCTGGATCACCAGCACCAGGTCAACAGAACCGAACCGAGCCGAGCCAAACACGAGCCTGAGACATTTACACTAAGCCACATCCAGCCGAGCCAGTGTTACTATCATCATTATTATTATTGTTATCATATCAGTCTTCCTCTATACGTCATTACATCGGCTAAAATCTTTATTTAATTATTAGAAACATTCCTGATTAAGTTTTTGCTGATTTCCTGGAAATCCTGGAGATTCAGAGACTAATCATGGAAACACCTGGAAGCTGTTTAAAATTAACAGATATCCTGGAAACAACTCGAGTTATCCTGGAGGGTGTGTGTGGAGCACGTCACAGAATATTAAATTAATATTGATTAATTTTAAATTTAAATGTTTTTAAAAAACACTGTACATATGTGTGTGTGTATACATATGGTCTTATTATGGTCTTGTTGTGGTCTTATCGTGGTCTTGTTGTGGTCTTGTCGTGGTCTTGTTGTGGTCTTGTTATGGTCTTATCGTGGTCTTATTGTGGTCTTGTTATGGTCTTATCGTGGTCTTGTCGTGGTCCTATCGTGGTCTTGTTATGGTCTTATCGTGGTTTTGTGGTCTTATCATGGTCTTGTTATGGTCTTATCGTGGTCTTGTTATGGTCTTATCGTGGTCTTATCGTGGTCTTGTTGTGGTCTTATCATGGTCTTGTTATGGTCTTATCGTGGTCTTGTCGTGGTCTTGTTGTGGTCTTATCGTGGTCTTGTAGTGGTCTTGTTGTGGTCTTATCGTGGTCTTGTTGTGGTCCTATCGTGGTCTTGTTATGGTCTTATCGTGGTCTTGTTGTGGTCTTATCGTGGTCTTGTCGTGGTCTTATCGTGGTCTTGTCGTGGTCTTATCGTGATCTTGTTGTGGTCTTATCGTGGTCTTGTTATGGTCTGTCTTGTTATGGTCTTATCGTGGTCTTGTTGTGGTCTTGTTGTGGTCTTATTGTGGTCTTGTTATGGTCTTATCGTGGTTTTGTGGTCTTATCATGGTCTTGTTATGGTCTTATCATGGTCTTGTTGTGGTCTTATTGTGGTCTTGTTATGGTCTTATCGTGGTCTTATCGTGGTCTTATCGTGGTCTTGTTGTGGTCTTATCATGGTCTTGTTATGGTCTTGTTGTGGTCTTATCGTGGTCTTGTTGTGGTCCTATCGTGGTCTTGTTATGGTCTTATCGTGGTCTTGTTATGGTCTTATCGTGGTCTTGTCGTGGTCTTATCGTGGTCTTGTCGTGGTCTTGTCGTGGTCTTATCGTGATCTTGTTGTGGTCTTATCGTGGTCTTGTTATGGTCTGTCTTGTTATGGTCTTATCGTGGTCTTGTTGTGGTCTTGTTATGGTCTTATCGTGGTCTTGTTATGGTCTGTCTTGTTATGGTCTTATCGTGGTCTTGTCATGGTCTTGTTGTGGTCTTATTGTGGTCTTGTTATGTCTTATCGTGGTCTTGTTATGGTCTTGTCGTGGTCTTATCGTGGTCTTGTTATGGTCTTATCGTGGTCTTGTTGTGGTCTTATCGTGGTCTTGTTATGGTCTGTCTTGTTATGGTCTTATCGTGGTCTTGTTGTGGTCTTGTTATGGTCATATCGTGGTCTTGTTATGGTCTGTCTTGTTATGGTCTTATCGTGGTCTTGTCATGGTCTTGTTGTGGTCTTATTGTGGTCTTGTTATGGTCTTATCGTGGTCTTGTTATGGTCTTGTTATGGTCTTATCGTGGTCTTGTTATGGTCTTGTCGTGGTCTTATCGTGGTCTAGTTATGGTCCTGTCGTGGTCTTATCATGGTCTTGTTGTGGTCTTTTCATGGTCCTGTCGTGGTCCTGTTGTGGTCTTGTCGTGGTCTTGTCGTGGTCATGTCGTGGTCCTGTTGTGGTCTTATCATGGTCTTGTCGTGGTCTTGTCGTGGTCTTGTCGTGGTCTTATCATGGTCTTGTCGTGGTCTTATCATGGTCTTGTCGTGATCTTGTTATGGTCTTGTCGTGGTCTTGTTGTGGTCCTATCGTGGTCTTGTTATGGTCTTATCGTGGTCTTGTTATGGTCTTATCGTGGTCTTGTCGTGGTCTTATCGTGATCTTGTTGTGGTCTTATCGTGGTCTTGTTATGGTCTGTCTTGTTATGGTCTTATCGTGGTCTTGTTGTGGTCTTGTTATGGTCTTATCGTGGTCTTGTTATGGTCTGTCTTGTTATGGTCTTATCGTGGTCTTGTTATGGTCTGTCTTGTTATGGTCTTATCGTGGTCTTGTCATGGTCTTGTTGTGGTCTTATTGTGGTCTTGTTATGGTCTTATCGTGGTCTTGTTATGGTCTTGTCGTGGTCTTATCGTGGTCTTGTTATGGTGTTATCGTGGTCTTGTTGTGGTCTTATCGTGGTCTTGTTATGGTCTGTCTTGTTATGGTCTTATCGTGGTCTTGTTGTGGTCTTGTTATGGTCTTATCGTGGTCTTGTTATGGTCTGTCTTGTTATGGTCTTATCGTGGTCTTGTCATGGTCTTGTTGTGGTCTTATTGTGGTCTTGTTATGGTCTTATCGTGGTCTTGTTATGGTCTTGTCGTGGTCTTATCGTGGTCTAGTTATGGTCCTGTCGTGGTCTTATCATGGTCTTGTTGTGGTCTTTTCATGGTCCTGTCGTGGTCTTGTCGTGGTCTTGTCGTGGTCCTGTTGTGGTCCTGTTGTGGTCTTATCATGGTCTTGTCGTGGTCTTGTCGTGGTCTTATCATGGTCTTGTCGTGGTCTTATCATGGTCTTGTCGTGATCTTGTTATGGTCTTATCGTGGTCTTATCATGGTCTTGTTATGGTCTTGTCGTGGTCTTATCGTGGTCTTGTCGTGGTCTTGTTTTGGTCTTGTCCTGGTCTTATCATGATCTTGTTATGGTCCTGTCGTGGTCTTGTTGTGGTCTTGTCGTGGTCCTGTTGTGGTCTTATTGTGGATTTCTGTTTCCAGACACAACAGCTGGGAGCCCGAGGAGAACATTCTGGACCCGAGGCTGCTGGCGGCGTTTCATAAGAGGTATCAGAACTTTCTGGACTTGTTGGACAGGAAACAGTTTTAGATTTGAACTTATTTTGAAAAGTCAAAGTTAGCTGAGCGTTTGTGTTTCCTGTTTCAGAGAACAAGAGCGAGAGCTTCTGTTCCAGAAGAAAGGCAAGAGACCACGAGGACGACCACGGAAGATCCTGGTAAACCTCCACCTTCACCTCCACCACCTCCTTCTCCTCCTCCTTCACCTCCACCACCTCCTTCTCCTCCACCTTCACCTCCACCACCTCCTTCTCCTCCACCTTCACCTCCACCACCTCCTTCTCCTCCACCTTCACCTCCACCACCTCCTTCTCCTCCTCCTCCTCACTCTTCTTGTCCTCCATCTTTCAGCCTCCTGCTCCAGCTGCTGTGAAGGACAGTCGCTCCTCCTCGTCCTCCTCTGGCCTGTCCTCCACGTCCTCTTCCTCCTCAGAGGAGGAAGAGGACGAGGAGGAGGAGGAGGAGGTGAAGAAGGTGAAGCCGGGTCCTCGTGTCGCCCCCGTCCCTCAGAAGAGGCCTCAGATCGTGATGTCCAAACCGGATCCTCCACGGAAGAAGAAGCGTGGTAGAAAGCCGCTCCACCCAGACCTGAGGGCGTTAAGACAGGCGAAGAGCAGACCTTCTCCTCCTCCACCTCCTCCTCCTCCTCCTCCTCGTCACCACCAGGTGCTCAGACTGCCACGGGACGAGCCTCGACCCGGGGTGAAGAAACCTCTGCAGCCAGCCAGCTTCACCTACACCGGACTGAGCCGGACCTCCAGAGACGAGGCCGCCTCCGCCTCCCAGACCTCCGCCAGCTCCTTCTCCCAAACAGCTGCCTCCAGGTCCGGATCGCTCGGCTGCATCTGGAGCAGTCGTTCCATGTCTCCGTCCACCGGCGCCTCCTCCTACAAGTCCAGCCCGTCCCCACAGAGTAAGAACTCTCTGTCTGAGCTGAAGCGCTCCGTCTCTGATGGCGGTGCCGGGTTCAAGGTGTCTTCTCTGAAACAGGGTGGAGGTTCGGGCTCGCTGGGTCTGCACGGCAGCTTTGGAGGTCAGACTGTCCAACGCTCCCCGCTGAGTCAGAGGAGGCAGGAGGGCGGTGGGCCGGTCCAACACAAGCAGCAGAACTCCAGCCTCTCCAAACCGTCGTCCTCTCCGACGCCTCGGGACCGAGCCAGCCAGGCACTCAGCCTCCGGGTGCTCAACCTGCAGAGCGTCAACACGAGCAGTGCCGGAAGCAACACGAGCGGCGCCGGAGCCGCGGCGTCCAGGTCGAGCTTGAGGAGCGGTGGCATGGTTGTAAAAGGAGGACCGGGAAGGTCGAACCTCGGCTGTGGGGCAGCGCTCGGGTCCGGCAGCAGGTGGTGGCACCGACCAGGCAAGGTTGAGAGAGGACCGGGCCGATGCCAAGAAGCTGACAGGAAGTGGCTCTGGCCGAGGAAATGGAGGCGGGAGGCACGAGGAGAGGAAGCACGGGCTCAGCTCTCAGAACCGGAGTCTGAACGAGCTCAGCACCGGCGACTCCGAAGAGACCAGCAGCAGCGAATCGGAACACGATGCCGTCCTGTACCCAAACAACAGCCGGCCCAGCCTCGGCAACGACGCCACAGAGTCGGACACGGAGACGGACTGGCGGCCGGCCGGAGCCTCCTGGAGCACGTGTTCGTGACCGACGTTACGGCCAACTTCATCACGGTGACCGTAAAGGAGTCGCCGACCAGCGTGGGCTTCTTCAACTCACGCAATCACTGAAGGACGCCGTGATGAGGCCTTGGCCTCAGCCGAGCCGAGCCGGACCAACGCTTCCTACGAGCTCTCAGGGTTCCTCCGCCGCGTCCTCGGCTCCTCGAATGCACAAACAGACGATCCAGCTTCTGTCGACCCACGACGTCACGTGAAACACGAAGGAACCCTGATGTTTGACCCGTTCACACCTCAAGTCAAAGGTGAACGTCCAGTTTTGTTTTTTTATCCGTCGTCCTCGGCACAGATGCCAAAACTCCACCGGGCACGTTTGTTCAGATTCCACCAGGACGTTCGTCCCTCCAGAACTTTGTTAAACGTCATTTTTCTGGTTCATGTGCTTCTAAAAGTGTAAATATGCGACGTGGTAAAACTGTTATTATGATCTTCAGTTTGCACATTTTATTTTGAAAATTCTCTATGCTGTAGACACGGTTGCGATCACCTCCAGTGTTGGTGGGTCACATACGTGCCCAGTGGAACGTGTCCGTGAAGATCACGCCGCGACCGCTCAGACTGATCCTACAGACTCAAAGTCAACTTACTCGCTTTTTATAGCACGGAGCTTCATCAGCAGGTCCAGCCTGAAGAAGACCATGAGCCCTTTAAAAAGAAAGTAAGAGGACTTTGAGTCCAGCACGACGAGCTGCTGCTGCTTCTTCATCCACAGACTCGTGTTAAAAATGTCTGCCGGACGGTGAAGCGATCAGAGACCTCCATCTTAACTCCACCTCTCCAGTGCCTCAGGTTCTTCCAGAGACGATCAGGCCCACTGCCACGTCACATTTCATCCAAACTAAGTGTGGCGCTTCATCGAGGGCAGCATGTTTGAAAAAATCCTTTAAAAAAAGAAGTAAAGTCCGTCTGTGATCGGTACGTCTTCGTCCTCGGATCATCTTCGTCCTCGGAGAATCGTCTTCGTCCTCGAATCTTCTTCGTTCTCGGAGGATCATCTTTGTCCTCGGAGGATAGTCTTCATCTTCGTCCTCGGAGGATCGTCTTCGTCCTCGGAGGATCGTCTTCGTCCTCGGAGGATCGTCTTCGTCCTCGGAGGATCGTCTTCATCTTCGTCCTCGGAGGATCGTCTTCGTCTTCGTCCTCGGAGGATCGCCTTCGTCCTCGGAGGATCGTCTTCGTCCTCGGAGGATCGTCTTCGTCCTCGGAGGATCATCTTTTTCTTTGTAATCATCTTTCAGTTCTCTTCGGACCAAAGCTGTTGAATGTGAACGATGTTTTTAGGTTTTATTGTTGACAGTATTGGTTGCACTACGCACAGTATAAATGTAAACATCTGATTCCTCCTCATCCTCTCAGAGACGCTCCATCTTTTCTACCATTTGAATACCCCTGCCGTCACGTGAAATGTTAATTTATATTTGTAAATATGTTTTTTTCCGTGTAATATCTATCTGGTGCTCATATTGGCTTACTAGCTTCAGATTCTTGTAGCCTGTGTGCCTCTCTGCCATTTTGAAGGTCTTTGAATAAACCATAAGAACCTACGTGTGGATTCACATCTTCACCAGCAGAGGGCCCCGTTACACAGGAAATGAAGAAGAACAAGAAGAATGTAGTTTGATCCACGAGAACAGATTACAACAAATAAACAAACAGATTAATAAACAAACAAATAGATAAACAAACAGACAGATTAATAAACAAACAAACAGATTAATAAACAAACAAACAGATAAACAAACAAACAGATTAATAAATAAACAAACAGATTAATAAATAAACAAACAGATTAATAAACAAACAAACAGATAAACAAACAAACAGATTAATAAATAAACAAACAAACAGATTAACAAACAAACAGATTAATAAACAAACAGATTAATAAAACTAATAAACAAACAAACAGACAGATGAACAAACATTAACAAACAGTGTGTGTGTTACAGTGTGTGTGTCTGCGTGTGTTACAGCGTGTGTTACAGCGTGTGTTACAGCGTGTGTGTCTGCGTGTGTTACAGCGTGTGTTACAGCGTGTGTTACAGCGTGTGTGTCTGCGTGTGTTACAGTGTGTGTGTTACAGTGTGTGTGTCTGCGTGTGTTACAGTGTGTGTGTCTGCGTGTGTTACAGTGTGTGTGTTACAGTGTGTGTGTCTGCGTGTGTTACAGTGTGTGTGTTACAGTGTGTGTGTCTGCGTGTGTTACAGTGTGTGTGTCTGCGTGTGTTACAGTGTGTGTGTTACAGTGTGTGTTACAGTGTGTGTGTTACAGTGTGTGTGTCTGCGTGTGTTACAGTGTGTGTTACAGCGTGTGTGTCTGCGTGTGTTACAGTGTGTGTGTTACAGTGTGTTACAGTGTGTGTTACAGCGTGTGTTACAGTGTGTGTGTCTGCGTGTGTTACAGTGTGTGTTACAGTGTGTGTTACAGCGTGTGTTACAGTGTGTGTGTCTGCGTGTGTTACTGCGTGTGTGTCTGTGTGTGTTACTGTGTGTGTGTTACAGTGTGTGTGTCTGCGTGTGTGTCTGTGTGTGTTACTGTGTGTGTGTTACAGTGTGTGTGTCTGCGTGTGTTACAGTGTGTGTTACAGTGTGTGTTACAGCGTGTGTGTGTTACAGCGTGTGTGTCTGCGTGTGTTACAGTGTGTGTTACAGCGTGTGTTACAGCGTGTGTGTCTGCGTGTGTTACAGTGTGTGTGTTACAGTGTGTGTGTCTGCGTGTGTTACAGTGTGTGTGTTACAGTGTGTGTGTCTGCGTGTGTTACAGTGTGTGTTACAGCGTGTGTTACAGTGTGTGTGTCTGCGTGTGTTACAGTGTGTGTGTTACAGTGTGTGTGTCTGCGTGTGTGTCTGTGTGTGTTACTGTGTGTGTGTTACAGTGTGTGTGTCTGCGTGTGTGTCTGTGTGTGTTACTGTGTGTGTGTTACAGTGTGTGTGTCTGCGTGTGTTACAGTGTGTGTTACAGTGTGTGTTACAGCGTGTGTGTCTGTGTGTGTTACAGTGTGTGTTACAGCGTGTGTTACAGCGTGTGTGTCTGTGTGTGTTACAGTGTGTGTGTCTGTGTGTGTTACAGCGTGTGTTACAGTGTGTGTTACAGCGTGTGTGTCTGTGTGTGTTACAGTGTGTGTTACAGCGTGTGTTACAGCGTGTGTGTCTGTTACAGTGTGTGTGTCTGTGTGTGTTACAGCGTGTGTTACAGTGTGTGTTACAGTGTGTGTGTGTGTGTTACAGCGTGTGTGTCTGTGTGTGTTACAGCGTGTGTGTCTGTGTGTGTTACAGCGTGTGTTACAGCGTGTGTGTCTGTGTGTGTTACAGTGTGTGTTACTGTGTGTGTGTTACAGTGTGTGTGTCTGCGTGTGTTACAGTGTGTGTTACAGTGTGTGGCACAGCGTGTGTTACAGTGTGTGTTACAGTGTGTTACAGTGTGTGTGTCTGCGTGTGTTACAGTGTGTTACAGCGTGTGTTACAGTGTGTGTTACAGTGTGTGTGTCTGTGTGTGTTACTGTGTGTTACAGTGTGTGTGTCTGTGTGTGTTACAGTGTGTGTGTCTGCGTGTGTTACAGTGTGTGTGTCCGTGTGTGTTACAGTGTGTGTGTCTGCGTGTGTTACAGTGTGTGTGTTACAGTGTGTGTGTCCGTGTGTGTTACAGTGTGTGTGTCTGCGTGTGTTACAGCGTGTGTTACAGTGTGTGTGTCTGCGTGTGTTACAGCGTGTGTTACAGTGTGTGTTACAGTGTGTGTTACAGCGTGTGTTACAGTGTGTGTGTCTGCGTGTGTTACAGTGTGTGTTACAGTGTGTGTGTCTGCGTGTGTTACAGTGTGTGTTACAGCGTGTGTTACAGCGTGTGTTACAGTGTGTGTGTCTGCGTGTGTTACAGCGTGTGTTACAGTGTGTGTGTCTGCGTGTGTTACAGCGTGTGTGTTACAGTGTGTGTGTCTGCGTGTGTTACAGTGTCAGTTACAGTGTGTTACAGCGTGTGTTACAGCGTGTGTTACAGTGTGTGTTAGTGTGTTACACTGTCAGTTACAGTGTGTTACAGTGTGTGTGTTACAGCGTGTGTTACAGCGTGTGTTACAGTGTCAGTTACAGTGTGTTACAGCGTGTGTTACAGTGTGTGTTACAGTGTGTTACAGCGTGTGTTACAGTGTCAGTTACAGTGTGTTACAGCGTGTGTTACAGTGTCAGTTACAGTGTGTTACAGCGTGTGTTACAGCGTGTGTTACAGTGTCAGTTACAGTGTGTTACAGCGTGTGTTACAGTGTCAGTTACAGTGTGTTACAGCGTGTGTTACAGTGTGTGTTAGTGTGTTACAGCGTGTGTTACAGTGTGTGTTACAGTGTGTGTTACAGTGTGTTACAGCGTGTGTTACAGCGTGTGTTACAGTGTGTGTTACAGTGTGTGTTACAGTGTGTTACAGTGTGTTACAGTGTGTGTTACAGTGTGTTACAGTGTGTGTTACAGTGTGTTACAGCGTGTGTTACAGCGTGTGTTACAGTGTGTGTTACAGTGTGTGTTACAGTGTGTGTTACAGTGTGTTACAGTGTGTTACAGCGTGTGTTACAGTGTGTGTTAGTGTGTTACAGTGTGTTACAGTGTGTGTTACAGTGTGTTACAGTGTGTGTTACAGCGTGTGTTACAGTGTGTGTTACAGCGTGTGTTACAGTGTGTGTTACAGTGTGTGTTAGTGTGTTACAGTGTGTTACAGTGTGTGTTACAGCGTGTGTTACAGTGTGTGTTAGTGTGTTACAGTGTGTTACAGTGTGTGTTACAGTGTGTGTTAGTGTGTTACAGTGTGTGTTACAGTGTGTGTGTTACAGCGTGTGTTACAGTGTGTGTGTTACAGTGTGTGTTAGTGTGTTACAGTGTGTTACAGTGTGTGTTACAGTGTGTGTTAGTGTGTTACAGTGTGTGTGTTACAGCGTGTGTTACAGTGTGTGTTACAGTGTGTGTTACAGTGTGTTACAGTGTGTGTTACAGTGTGTGTTAGTGTGTTACAGTGTGTGTTACAGTGTGTGTGTTACAGCGTGTGTTACAGTGTGTGTGTTACAGTGTGTGTTAGTGTGTTACAGTGTTACAGTGTGTACAGTGTGTGTGTTAGTGTGTTACAGTGTGTGTGTTACAGCGTGTGTTACAGTGTGTGTTACAGTGTGTGTTACAGTGTGTTACAGTGTGTTACAGTGTGTGTGTCTGTGTGTGTTACAGTGTGTGTTACAGTGTGAGTTACAGTGTGTTACAGTGTGTGTGTCTGCGTGTGTTACAGTGTGTGTGTCTG
>CM014098.1:160757-163257 GCA_004119915.2 Collichthys lucidus
AACTTCTGTTTTCCAGTTCAGTTGAACTCAAACGTTTTTTTTTGGCCCGTCTTCAGAGCATGGATCTGCTACTTGAAGTGAATGTACAGTTTGGTGCTCGAGTGACGATCGAGTCTTTCAGTCGATGTTATTTTGAGCGGCTCTTATCGGGGTCGTAATGTGGTCCAATAAACCTGTGGTCAGTTCAAAGATTACATATATATATATATATATACACATACATATATATATATATATATGTATGTGTATATGTTTATGATTCCTGTGAGTCTCAAACGCTCAGACCACTAAAACCTTAAAGTATTTTTATAGGCTCGATGAAGCTGAGCTGTATGTTGTTAGCATGCAGTCGTTTGTAGCCGTCGTCTTTTCTGTCTGGACTGAAGCTTCGTGTCCGGTTCGTGCCTCCTCCGCCTGGTTCAGCATGATGGCGTCGCGGGTCGGGTCGGACCTGACGCCGTTTTGTGTTTTGTGACTTTTGTTCACTGTCGTGTTTCCTCGAAGGCTGATGTGTTTCCAGCTCGACGTCCTGTCAGCGAGGCCGCACTTAAGATATATGCACGGTGTTTTTAATGTTTGCACAGAGCAATTATGGAATAAAAGCTAATTGAATATATTTGATGCAGTCGGGCATTAAATGTGGCAGCTTCTCTCCTTAACGAGTGTCGACGATGAAGTTTGAATTTGCAACTTTTGTTCTTGTTTGAGTTTAAGACGAATCCTGCAGACGAGTTCATGACGACACGTGATGAGCTTAGCTTAGCCTAGCCTAGCTTAGCCTAGTTTAGCTCAGCTTAGCTTAGCTTAGCCTAGTTTAGCTCAGCTTAGCTTAGCTTAGCCTAGTTTAGCTCAGCTTAGCTTAGCTTAGCTTAGCCTAGCCTAGCCTAGCTTATCTTAGCTTAGTTTAGCTTAGCCTAGCTTAGCCTAGCTTAGCTTAGCTTAGCATAAAGAGTGGAACCTTCGATCTCGTTTGTTTAACGTGCTCAAACAAAAACAGGAAATGTGACAGAACCATGCTAGCTGTTTCCCCCACTTCCAGTCTTTATGCTAAGCTAAGCTAACACCTTCTTTTACTTTCTGTCACAATTCATTAAAACTGTAAATTATGAGTTATTGATCTCGATCAGGCTGGAAAGAAGAGTTTCCTGTCGGTGTGGCTCCTGCAGCGGACCCCACCATAACCTGCGTTCACTGAGAACCTGCTGAGCCCGGTTCTGGTTCCCCTCTGCGAAGATGTTTGTCTGACGTGTCGGTTTGTTTCCAACGAGTCTGATCATGTTTCTTCTCTTCGTCACGTGTTATATTGATGAGTACGTCAGAACAGAATCATCAGAACCAAAGGCCAGAAAAATTAAATAACGTTTCCTCGATCTGAACCAGAATCATCGTACAGGTGAAACTTTTTGTCCCGTCTGGGAGCTGAGGTTCAGATCTCAGGCTTTTATTTTGAAAGGTTCATGAGAGAACTTCCTGTTAGTTTCCGTCTGTAAACTCAGTTTAACTTTATTTATTTGCAGCTAAACGACGGCGTTTGTTTTTTTTAATGGACTGCATTAAAAACCGGCTCCGTGTTTGTTTTTTTTGCTTTTGGACATTTTGAACTCACGTGAATGAAAAATGATTTTAATAAACAGTCTGTGGACGTCGTGCACTCGGACCTGACTGACTGTTCATTCGCTCTCTGTGCTCAGCTGAGATTCTCGGTCACAGTTTGAACTCTGTGTTTTTACAGTGCAGCACTTTGACATGTTTTTTAAATGTTTTTAAAGTGTTTGTTGCTGAGTCGCTGTGTTGCTTCGTAATCTGAATCTGTAACTGACTGATGTTAAAGTACTGTGCTTGATTAAATGTAATTAGTTACTTGTCACCACTTGAGTTGAGCGTCCGTGGGGAGTGGTGTGGTTTGAGTGGCTCGCGGACAGAAAGGTGTCGGGTTTCTCTGGTTCTGGAGGTGTTGCAGGAATCTGACTGGCAGGCCGAGCGGCTGCAGCGGTCGGAGGACGCCGTGTGGGAGGGTGTGAACCAACTGGAATCTCACACCACCGCTGGCACCGAGTTTTCCCGCTGGAGCGCTCGAAGCATTTCGGAGTGTCGGTCCAAGCCACAGGATCGCTGCTGACGGGCTCCTCGCACAACGGGCCCGTCAGAGATCCATTTATTCAGCTCAGCCGGAGAGCTGCTCAGGAAACTCACAACACAAACAGACAGAACTGTGTCAGACGAACCACATCTGTCCAGAACCAGACAGCACGATCTGAACAGAACAGACCTGCATGTTCCCCTCAGGATGAACTTCCTGTGAATATTAACACCTGGTCATGGCCGTAAACATGGCCGCGTGTTTTTGTTCTGATCACGTTCCTTCAGATTAGCAGCCGAGGTCGTGACGTCACAAACGAAAGTTTTCTTATGTATCCATGGAGACGTGAACGGACGGAGCCTGATGGATGTTCGTGTGTGAGCTCGACCCGTCTCTGCCACCTTGAAGCCGTCTCACCCA
>CM014098.1:168257-178257 GCA_004119915.2 Collichthys lucidus
TGCAGACATCTGCAGACGTCTGCAAACATCTGCAAACATCTGCAAACATCTGCAAACGTCTGCAGACATCTGCAAACATCTGTAGACATCTGCAGACATCTGCAAACATCTGTAGACATCTGCAGACATCTGCAAACATCTGCAAACGTCTGCAGACATCTGCAAACGTCTGTAGACATCTGCAGACATCTGCAAACATCTGCAAACATCTGCAGACATCTGCAAACATCTGCAAACATCTGCAGACATCTGCAAACGTCTGTAGACATCTGCAGACATCTGCAAACATCTGCAGACATCTGCAAACATCTGCAAACATCTGCCGACATCTGCAAACATCTGCAGACATCTGCAAACATCTGCAAACATCTGCAAACATCTGCAAACGTCTGCAGACATCTGCAAACATCTGCAAACATCTGTAGACATCTGCAGACATCTGCAGACATCTGCAAACGTCTGTAGACATCTGCAGACATCTGCAAACATCTGCAGACATCTGCAAACATCTGCAAACATCTGCCGACATCTGCAGACATCTGCAAACATCTGCAAACATCTGCAAACATCTGCAAACGTCTGCAGACATCTGCAAACATCTGCAAACATCTGTAGACATCTGCAGACATCTGCAGACATCTGCAAACGTCTGCAGACATCTGCAAACGTCTGCAGACATCTGCAGACGTCTGCAAACATCTGCAAACATCTGCAAACATCTGCAAACATCTGTAGACATCTGCAGACATCTGCAGACATCTGCAAACGTCTGCAGACATCTGCAAACGTCTGCAGACATCTGCAAACGTCTGCAGACATCTGCAAACATCTGCAAACATCTGCAGACGTCTGTATCTGACTCTGAGACCAGCTCAGCGTTTTATGGACAGGAGATGATTTGATGATTTATTTTTTTACAGTGTCAGAATGAATTATTAAAATCAGCAGCTACCGTATCTGTGATATTTATAAGAGACCAGCTGACCTCAGGTCAGGTCATGATGACACACACACACACACACACACACACACACACACACACACACACACACACAGACACACACACACAGTTTAAATGTGTGTTTTGAGTCATCAAATAAAAAATGACAGTTGCTTCATGAACACGAGACGGACTGTGTTGGTTCATTCATATTTATGAGTCATGAAAGTTTTTGACAGTCAGTACTCTGATACTTTACTGTAGTAAGGGAAGTATGCAGATACTTGCAGTAAAAGTACAAATACTACGCTGTGTAAAATACTCTGTGTACTCAGAAAATGTGTTTGAAGCATCAAAAGTAAAATGAAGACGCACTGATGCAAACATTCAGACGTTAGAGTCGAGCTGAAAAATGGAGAATCACAAGAAGTATTCAGATACAAGAAGTATTCAGATACAAGAAGTATTCAGATACAAGAAGTATTCAGATACTTTACTGCAGTGAAGTCCTGACAGAACACTGTGAAAATACTCTGTGTACATGTAAAATGTGTTTGAAGTATTAAAAGTAAAATGAGGATGCAGTGATGACACTTTACTGCGGTAAACGTTCTCATACTAGTAAAGTACCTATCTGAAGTACTCGTAAAATGTAGTTGAAGTATTCAAAGCAGTAAAATAAGAATACAGTGATAAAACATTCAGATCTTAGAGTTTAGAAACTGATTAAAAGTTGTTTTTCTTTAAAATACTCAATAATACTCAGATACTTTACTGTAGTAAATACTGCACTGTAAAAATACTGTGTTAAATGTACATCAGTAAAGTGTTTGAAGTTCAAACTGTGACTGTTCTCTGTGATCCCATTTAGCTAACGCGTGGCTAACGCGTAGCATATCTCAGTACAGGAAATGAGGAAGGTGACCGAAGCTTGTTCAACTGTGATTGGAGCACAGAGTGAAAGGGGGCGGGGCTTCAAAAAAGGTGTAAACAGTTTATTTAGAACAAACATCAGATTTTTAAAGCTGCCAGATAAAAAATAAAAATACTCTAAGAAGTACCTTAAACCTGTACTCAACAGCTGAGTAAATGTATTTAGTTACTTTCCACCTTTTCACAATAAAAGACAGAAAACAGCGTATATTATATAATATTACGTAAAATATTTTCTTTCAGTTGTGAAACATTTATACTATAATCAGTCTAATAAATTATTTATATACATATATTATGTAATTTTCACGTACTGTATAATAAACATGGTTATAACTCTGTGTAATGCAGCTGTTAAACTAACATTAAACTATTTAACATGATATTTATTAATCTGTGTGAACACTACATTACCCATAAGCCTCAGCTGCTGACGCTATGGAGAGCCGTCACTATGGCAACTGAATTCAAACAGGATCAGAAAGTTTCATCAGGTTTGTACAAAGTGTCTCAACTTTATTACAGGACTCGACCCAGAACAACAAGAAACAGAACCGGCCCAATCAAACGACGCTGCTGGATCGAGGAAGACTACGTCCAGGTTTTAGACAGTCTGCGGGGACGTCACAGAGACTATGTCCAGGTTTTAGACAGTCTGCGGGGACGTCACGGAGACTACGTCCAGGTTTTAGACAGTCTGCGGGGACGTCACGGAGACTACGTCCAGGTTTTAGACAGTCTGCGGGGACGTCACGGAGACTACGTCCAGGTTTTAGACAGTCTGCGGGGACGTCCCGGAGACCACGTCCAGGTTTTAGACAGTCTGCGGGGACGTCACGGAGACCACGTCCAGGTTTTAGACAGTCTGCGGGGACGTCACGGAGACCACGTCCAGGTTTTAGACAGTCTGCGGGGACGTCACGGAGACTACGTCCAGGTTTTAGACAGTCTGCGGGGACGTCACGGAGACTACGTCCAGGTTTTAGACAGTCTGCGGGGACGTCACGGAGACTACGTCCAGGTTTTAGACAGTCTGCGGGGACGTCACGGAGACTACGTCCAGGTTTTAGACAGTCTGCAGGGACGTCACGGAGACTTCGTCCAGGTTTTAGACAGTCTGCAGGGACGTCACGGAGACTACGTCCAGGTTTTAGACAGTCTGCAGGGACGTCACGGAGACTACGTCCAGGTTTTAGACAGTCTGCAGGGACGTCACGGAGACTACGTCCAGGTTTTAGACAGTCTGCGGGGACGTCTCAGAGACTACGTCCAGGTTTTGGACAGTCTGGGTTCTGGTCCCGGTGGGTCCTGGTCTAAAGGTGCAGATATCAGTCCTGTCTGAGTAGGGTGGGCGGGTTCTGACAGGTAGGGCGAGTGGGTGAAGTCGGATGTCACGCCGAGACGTGTGGAGGTTTTCACCGTGGTGTGAGGAGACAGCCGGCATCTGCAGCCGCCCACCGTCAGGCCCGGCTGCCGCCAGGATCCTCCGCCCACACACACACATCAATGGGCGAGCTGTGTGTGGAGCGCTGCGTAAAAACTCTCCTTGCATTGTTTCACGTCCGTCTGAATCCTGCTGCGAGCTCGGCTGAGAAATGTCACCTCACCGAACCAAGGCCTGCGAATGACCTTTGACCCATCACAAGCCCCGCCCCCTTTCAACCTGTTCTCCAATCAGTCAACTTCTGAATTTGTACTTAATTACAGTACTCGAGTAAATAGTTACATTTCACTGTGTCAAACTGTGTGTGTGTGTGTGTGTGTGTGTGTGTGTGTGTGCGCTCACACACAGTGTTCAGTCTGTTCATACACTCCGTGCTGTGAGGCCTCTCTGTCTGTCGCTGTCTGTTGACTCAAACTTATTTTGGGAAAATTCCACAACTCCATAAATCACAGAATCTGCAGCTCTGTGGATGATAGCTCCTGTAACACACACACACTGTAACACACACACACTGTAACACACTGTAACACACACTGTAACACACTGTAACACACACTGTAACACACACACTGTAACACACACTGTAACACACACTGTAACACACACTGTAACACACACTGTAACACGCTGTAACACACTGTAACACACACTGTAACACACACACTGTAACACACACACTGTAACACACTGTAACACACACTGTAACACACACACTGTAACACACACTGTAACACGCTGTAACACACTGTAACACACACTGTAACACACACACTGTAACACACACACTGTAACACACACTGTAACACACACTGTAACACACACAGTAACACACTGTAACACACTGTAACACACACTGTAACACACTGTAACACACACTGTAACACACACTGTAACACACACTGTAACACACACAGTAACACACTGTAACACACTGTAACACACACTGTAACACACACAGTAACACACTGTAACACACACTGTAACACACACACTGTAACACACGCAGACACACACTGTAACACACACTGTAACACACACTGTAACACACTGTAACACACACACTAACACACGCAGACACACACTGTAACACACTGTAACACACACTGTAACACACACACTGTAACACACGCAGACACACACTGTAACACACACTGTAACACACTGTAACACACACTGTAACACACTGTAACACACACACTGTAACACACGCAGACACACACTGTAACACACTGTAACACACACACTGTAACACACGCAGACACACACTGTAACACACACTGTAACACACACTGTAACACACACTGTAACACACGCTGTAACACACGCTGTAACACACACACTGTAACACACACTGTAACACACACAGTAACACACTGTAACACACACTGTAACACACTGTAACACACACTGTAACACACACACTGTAACACACGCAGACACACACTGTAACACACACTGTAACACACACTGTAACACACACACTGTAACACACTGTAACACACACTGTAACACACTGTAACACACACTGTAACACACGCAGACACACACTGTAACACACACTGTAACACACACTGTAACACGCTGTAACACACGCTGTAACACACACACTGTAACACGCTGTAACACACTGTAACACACACTGTAACACACTGTAACACACACTGTAACACACACTGTAACACACGCAGACACACACTGTAACACACACTGTAACACACGCTGTAACACACACACTGTAACACACACTGTAACACACACACTGTAACACACTGTAACACACACTGTAACACACACACTGTAACACACGCAGACACACACTGTAACACACACTGTAACACACTGTAACACACACTGTAACACACACACTGTAACACACGCAGACACACACTGTAACACACACTGTAACACACACTGTAACACACACACTGTAACACACGCAGACACACACTGTAACACACACTGTAACACACACACTGTAACACACACACTGTAACACACGCAGACACACACTGTAACACACACTGTAACACACGCTGTAACACACTGTAACACACGCTGTAACACACACACACTGTAACACACACTGTAACACACACACTGTAACACACACACTGTAACACACGCAGACACACACTGTAACACACACTGTAACACACGCTGTAACACACTGTAACACACGCTGTAACACACACTGTAACACACTGTAACACACACTGTAACACACACACTGTAACACACGCAGACACACACTGTAACACACGCTGTAACACACTGTAACACACGCTGTAACACACACTGTAACACACTGTAACACACACTGTAACACACGCAGACACACACACTGTAACACACACTGTAACACACACTGTAACACACACACTGTAACACACACTGTAACACACACACTGTAACACACACTGTAACACACACTGTAACACACACACTGTAACACACACTGTAACACACACACTGTAACACACACTGTAACACTCACACTGTAACACACGCAGACACACACTGTAACACACACTGTAACACACTGTAACACACACTGTAACACACACACACTGTAACACACGCAGACACACACTGTAACACACACTGTAACACACACTGTAACACACACACTGTAACACACGCAGACACACACTGTAACACACACTGTAACACACACACTGTAACACACACACTGTAACACACGCTGTAACACACACACTGTAACACACACTGTAACACACACTGTAACACACACTGTAACACACGCAGACACACACACTGTAACACACTGTAACACACACTGTAACACACACTGTAACACACACACTGTAACACACACACTGTAACACACACTGTAACACACACTGTAACACACACACTGTAACACACACTGTAACACACACACTGTAACACTCACACTGTAACACACACTGTAACACACACAGACACACACACTGTAACACACACTGTAACACTCACACTAACACACACTGTAACACACACACTGTAACACACACTGTAACACACACTGTAACACACACAGACACACACACTGTAACACACACACTGTAACTCACACTGTAACACACACTGTAACACACACAGACACACACACTGTCACTCACACTGTAACACACACACTGTAACACACACTGTAACACACACACTGTAACACTCACACTGTAACACACACAGACACACACACTGTAACACACTGTAACACACACAGACACACACACTGTAACACACACTGTAACACACACACTGTAACACACACTGTAACACTCACACTGTAACACACACAGACACACACACTGTAACACACACACTGTAACACACACAGACACACACACTGTAACACACACAGACACACACACTGTAACACACACTGTAACACACACTGTAACACTCACACTGTAACACACACAGACACACACACAGACACACACACTGTAACACACACAGACACACACACTGTAACACACACACTGTAACACACGCAGACACACACACTGTAACACACGCTGTAACACACACACACTGTAACACACACAGACACACACACTGTAACACACACTGTAACACTCACACTGTAACACACACAGACACACACACAGACACACACACTGTAACACACACAGACACACACACTGTAACACACACACTGTAACACACGCAGACACACACACTGTTTGTTAATGTTCGTTCATCTGTTTGTTTATTAATTTTTATTAATCTGTTTGTTTGTTTATCTGTTTGTTTGTTTATTAATCTGTTTGTTTGTTTATCTGTTTGTTTGTTTATTAATCTGTTTGTTTGTTTATCTGTTTGTTTGTTTATCTGTTTGTTTGTTTGTTTATCTGTTTGTTTGTTTATTAATGTCTGATTGTTTGTTTATTTGTTGTAATCTGTTCTCGTGGATCAAACTACATTCTTCTTGTTCTTCTTCATTTCCTGTGTAACGGGGCCCTCTGCTGGTGAAGATGTGAATCCACACGTAGGTTCTTATGGTTTATTCAAAGACCTTCAAAATGGCAGAGAGGCACACAGGCTACAAGAATCTGAAGCTAGTAAGCCAATATGAGCACCAGATAGATATTACACGGAAAAAAACATATTTACAAATATAAATTAACATTTCACGTGACGGCAGGGGTATTCAAATGGTAGAAAAGATGGAGCGTCTCTGAGAGGATGAGGAGGAATCAGATGTTTACATTTATACTGTGCGTAGTGCAACCAATACTGTCAACAATAAAACCTAAAAACATCGTTCACATTCAACAGCTTTGGTCCGAAGAGAACTGAAAGATGATTACAAAGAAAAAGACGATCCTCCGAGGACGAAGACGATCCTCCGAGGACGAAGACGATCCTCCGAGGACGAAGATGAAGACTATCCTCCGAGGACAAAGACGATCCTCCGAGGACGAAGACGATCCTCCGAGGACAAAGACGATCCTCCAAGAACGAAGAAGATTCGAGGACGAAGACGATCCTCCGAGAACGAAGAAGATTCGAGGACGAAGACGATCCTCCGAGAACGAAGAAGATTCGAGGACGAAGACGATCCTCCGAGAACGAAGAAGATTCGAGGACGAAGACGATTCTCCGAGGACGAAGATGATCCGAGGACGAAGACGTACCGATCACAGACGGACTTCACTTCTTTTTTTTTAAGGATTTTTCAAACATGCTGCCCTCGATGAAGCGCCACACTTAGTTTGGATGAAATGTGACGTGGCAGTGGGCCTGATCGTCTCTGGAAGAACCTGAGGCACTGGAGAGGTGGAGTTAAGATGGAGGTCTCTGATCGCTTCACCACAAGGTCCGGCAGACATTTTTAACACGAGTCTGTGGATGAAGAAGCAGCAGCAGCTCGTCGTGCTGGACTCAAAGTCCTCTTACTTTCTTTTTAAAGGGCTCATGGTCTTCTTCAGGCTGGACCTGCTGATGAAGCTCCGTGCTATAAAAAGCGAGTAAGTTGACTTTGAGTCTGTAGGATCAGTCTGAGCGGTCGCGGCGTGATCTTCACGGGCACGTTCCACTGGGCACGTATGTGACCCACCAACACTGGAGGTGATCGCAACCGTGTCTACAGCATAGAGAATTTTCAAAATAAAATGTGCAAACTGAAGATCATAATAACAGTTTTACCACGTCGCATATTTACACTTTTAGAAGCACATGAACCAGAAAAATGACGTTTAACAAAGTTCTGGAGGGACGAACGTCCTGGTGGAATCTGAACAAACGTGCCCGGTGGAGTTTTGGCATCTGTGCCGAGGACGACGGATAAAAAACAAAACTGGACGTTCACCTTTGACTTGAGGTGTGAACGGGTCAAACATCAGGGTTCCTTCGTGTTTCACGTGACGTCGTGGGTCGACAGAAGCTGGATCGTCTGTTTGTGCATTCGAGGAGCCGAGGACGCGGCAGAGGAACCCTGAGAGCTCGTAGGAAGCGTTGGTCCGGCTCGGCTCGGCTGAGGCCAAGGCCTCATCACGGCGTCCTTCAGTGATTGCGTGAGTTGAAGAAGCCCACGCTGGTCGGCGACTCCTTTACGGTCACCGTGATGAAGTTGGCCGTAACGTCGGTCACGAACACGTGCTCCAGGAGGCTCCGGGCCGGCCGCCAGTCCGTCTCCGTGTCCGACTCTGTGGCGTCGTTGCCGAGGCTGGGCCGGCTGTTGTTTGGGTACAGGACGGCATCGTGTTCCGATTCGCTGCTGCTGGTCTCTTCGGAGTCGCCGGTGCTGAGCTCGTTCAGACTCCGGTTCTGAGAGCTGAGCCCGTGCTTCCTCTCCTCGTGCCTCCCGCCTCCATTTCCTCGGCCAGAGCCACTTCCTGTCAGCTTCTTGGCATCGGCCCGGTCCTCTCTCAACCTTGCCTGGTCGGTGCCACCACCTGCTGCCGGACCCGAGCGCTGCCCCACAGCCGAGGTTCGACTTCCCGGTCCTCCTTTTACAACCATGCCACCGCTCCTCAAGCTCGACCTGGACGCCGCGGCTCCGGCGCCGCTCGTGTTGCTTCCGGCACTGCTCGTGTTGACGCTCTGCAGGTTGAGCACCCGGAGGCTGAGTGCCTGGCTGGCTCGGTCCGAGCCGAGGCGGAGAGGACGACGGTTTGGAGAGGCTGGAGTTCTGCTGCTTGTGTTGGACCGGCCCACCGCCCTCCTGCCTCCTCTGACTCAGCGGGGAGCGTTGGACAGTCTGACCTCCAAAGCTGCCGTGCAGACCCAGCGAGCCCGAACCTCCACCCTGTTTCAGAGAAGACACCTTGAACCCGGCACCGCCATCAGAGACGGAGCGCTTCAGCTCAGACAGAGAGTTCTTACTCTGTGGGGACGGGCTGGACTTGTAGGAGGAGGCGCCGGTGGACGGAGACATGGAACGACTGCTCCAGATGCAGCCGAGCGATCCGGACTTGGAGGCAGCTGTTTGGGAGAAGGAGCTGGCGGAGGTCTGGGAGGCGGAGGCGGCCTCGTCTCTGGAGGTCCGGCTCAGTCCGGTGTAGGTGAAGCTGGCTGGCTGCAGAGGTTTCTTCACCCCGGGTCGAGGCTCGTCCCGTGGCAGTCTGAGCACCTGGTGGTGACGAGGAGGAGGAGGAGGAGGAGGAGGAGGTGGAGGAGGAGAAGGTCTGCTCTTCGCCTGTCTTAACGCCCTCAGGTCTGGGTGGAGCGGCTTT